>LQNK01000366.1:616811-630130 GCA_001586405.1 Phoebis sennae | reverse complement strand
TTGAAAATAGCCGTAAATTGACCGGACTATATCCCACTATGATTATCGAAGAGATTTTAATCACAATCGAAGAGATTTTAATATCTGGAATCATATTTTCAAGGATTGTCTATGGAACGATATTATTAAGTTAAAAAAATTAAAACAATGCATTTTTTTTGACTAGATGGCGTTGTGTTAAATTTCCAGGAATATGTATTTATTTATTATTTACTAGCCGCGCTCTAAGGCACGCTCCCATGGGAATATCGAGATGATATATAGCCTATAGCCTTCCTTGATAAACGGGCTATCTAAAAAATTTTTCGAATCAGACCAGTAGTTCCTAAGACTAGCGCGTTCAAACAAACTCTTCAGCTTTATAATATTAGTATAGATTCTACATGATTCTTTCAGCAGGACCGTCGTTCAGGACATCAGCTCGTGGGGCTGCGTACATCTACGCAGATGGACACATATTCTACAAACACAGAATCAGAGGCATGAGGATACGGTGGCACTGCGCGAGGGCCAAGCATGGATGTAACGCGTGCGTTTATTCTGTTAAACACGTCATTGAACTAACAAATGTCGTTCATAACCACCCGCCACCGAAGACGATAGTGGGTACTGCGTTTCAGTTTTAAAAAGTTTTAATACAGATAAAGAAGAAAAAAATGATATTAGAACCGAAAAACAGTGAGACGTTGCTTTGCGTTGCGTAGCGTCGTTGGAACGCATGTTGATCCGTTCCAACGAAGCGATATACGCGAACGGTGTAATAAAATGCGTTGATATTCAATGTCACATGTGCGTTGCGTCGACACATAACGTTAATTAAAAAACCATTGGAGCTCCGACTAATATAAAGACTAAATAAACTAATATAAAGGGAATCATATAATGTTCCAGAACTTTTTCTTGTCATAGTTTACAAAAGATTTAATGTCATTTTTATTTTTATGTAAATAATAATATAACTTCGTGATATTATGTTCTTTTTGTGTTTATAAATTTATTTGAAAAGAGCATGTTTTTAAATTCCACGGTTGCAGGCTTTGAATAGAAAGTTTTTTACCAAGGGCGTCGCGAGGGGGAGGAACGGAAGCATCTTCGTTAAGGTAAATAGCGTACGGATATAAAGTTATATTAATAAATTATTAATATTATAAACATTAGTTGTGGCTTAACACAAACAAAGGATAAAAAGTATTAATATAAACGAACACTGGCGTCGAATATACGTAATTGTTTGCAAATTTTGTCGCAGTTTCTCGAAAGCGTTGTTTTGGTGCGAGTTTACAAAAACGCCGCAACCAATCAGAGCGCTCAAACGATACGCCAAGATACGTTCAGAAACTGATATGGAATATGGAAGAGCCACGGAGTACTATAACTTATGCGGTTACAATATTTTATAAATAGGGTATACATAATATATGAATCTATATAACAAGTAATAATTCAATAATAAATTACAGGTCTGATTTTCACGACTTCACAGCGAGGCAAACCGATATTAATAGTAGACGGACATCGATACTACAAATATGGCACTTTATCTAAAGGTCCAGTGGCGAAATGGGCCTGTATCAAGAAGT
Source organism: Phoebis sennae (assembly GCA_001586405.1). Lineage (NCBI taxonomy): Eukaryota > Metazoa > Arthropoda > Insecta > Lepidoptera > Pieridae > Phoebis > Phoebis sennae. The sequence goes on along the minus strand of LQNK01000366.1, from coordinate 628,550 downwards.
ATGATAACTGTAGAGCAAAGCTGAAAACTGTGAATGAAGAAATCGTTTTTAGGATCGGTGAACATAATCATTGAATTCAATTGTTAGAATGAATGAATGAATGAATGAATAATGAATGAAATTAGGTCTCTGCCTCGAATCTTGCGGGCAGAGCGGCAAGATCATATGCATATAAGCAAATGCATCATTTAAATATATTTATTTTTAGTCTAATATACAGATATTAGATAGCATTAAGCATAAAATCATTACGTGGTATTTTATGCTAATTAAATAAAAAAATAATAAATACAATTACATTTATATTGGCTGTATTTACTAGTCTAATCTATTATTGCAGATTTATCAGCTGGCAAACATTGTTGCAGTAAAAACAATTTTAATATACAAAATGGACATACCGCAAAAGTTATATATTTTATTATTTGAACGCAATAAATTAATATGAGCCCAGTACTCCGAATGTGTCACATTTAAAAGATAGTTTATCCCGTCTCTTACAACCGACTCACACAGAGAGCGTGCGCAAGTCGGGTGCTTATGAAATACTTCACACCAAAAGCGTGTGCGGGTTAAACGCCCGTTGAAATCTGCTGTACTTCGGTCACGCCTACTCCCTGTGTGAATCGGGCGTTACAATTGTAGTAAAAGACAATGACGAAAGACTATCTTAAATGAAAGAATTATTTAGTAGATATTTTTCTTTCCGAGTTCTTACAATTCAACCCGACTTTACTAAACTAAACTAAACGGTGACCTGTCAATGTTTTTCTAGAAATTGTATACACAAAATCGAAAAGGGGGATTCCAATGATCAAAGTGGGAGGACACACATTCAAGAAGGCAGCTAACTACAGCGACAAGCATGTGAGCACCTGGGTGTGCTGCCAGATCTACAAATCTTCTTGTAAGGCAAAGCTTAAGATGCACGATGGGACTATTGTACAAACTATAAATGAACATAGCCATTATTAATTTAATAAATTTTTTTAAAGGATTTTAAACTTTTTAAGGATTTTGTCAAAATAAGGCATTCGAAAGACATCAAATGCAATCTAATAAGTTGTTAAATTATTGTAAATTTTAAATAAAATATCTTAATTATTTCAACCTTATTTCCTTAAATTAATGCTTAAAAAATAACAACCCATTGCTTTAGCACCAAAACTCAACTAAAAAGTTTTTTTTTTGGAGAATTCTCAAAGCTTATGCATCTATTAGACTTTTTTCTGTGTTTCGTCAAAATAAAACAAGAGCCTTAACATATTTCAATATTTCAGACATAATTTTCTCAACATCACAGCGAGGACAGCCCGTTCTGATCATGGGTCCCCACCGGTACAACATTTACTGTGGGAGTGGGGCCAAGCGACGGTGGATCTGCGTCAAAAAGAACGACAAATGTCAGGGGAAAGTGGTCACATATAACAATGATATAATTTCACAAACGCCACACAATCATTAGGGAAATGTGAACTTTAGAAACCCTAAAGTGTGCGATTGCAATTATTTATACCACATTTAATTATATATTTATATTTATTTAAATAAACGCAACTACACAACACATACTGTGGAAGCGGGGCCAAACGATGCTGGACAAATTTACGTGCACAATGTAAAGATGAGAAAGTTATACAAACACTTAAAATCAAGGAAAAGGTTCGCTTTAGGAATCCTAATTAATTTATTTACATTTAATTTTATTTCACGTAAATTAATTATTTATGCAACTCATTGTGAAATACATTTATTTAATTTTATAAATTTTTATTATATATTTTTGTTACTTTAGAAAATTCTTTGGAATCATGAGGTATGTTATACACACTATTGGTGTAAAATGTAAATAAAACTTACGAGTCAGAAATGTTTTTCTCATATTACCATTAACGTCTATTTCTATAATTTTACTAGTTTTCCAGTCAATAAACATATATTTATAAATTAAATGCTTCACAATAACTGTTTATACGCAGAGTACAATTGCACTACTAGTTTTGTTTCATTGATTTTGTCTTCATATAATTTTCTGTTTCAGAAGCATTCTTTTCCACATCGAAACGCGGTAAGCCTGTACTTATAATCGGTCAATATCGATACAACCTAGTTTTTAAAAGCGGAGCTAAATCGCGTTGGCTCTGCGTGAAAAAGAACAACCACTGTCAAGGCAAAGTGCTGACGTACGATGACCAAGTAATCAGCCAAACGCTACATAATCACTAGGGACCCTAAAGTGAGCGAGACCCTAGTGATTGAATTAGCACCACTAAACTAAATGGATACACTAAAGCAGGACATATCATGGTGTCGTAGAAACCTATTGCAATTATTTTGCGATGACAAATAAAAGAAACAATAATTATAACGACTGGAGCCATTATATTTACTATAGAAAAAAAACGTTACCTTCCAATTTTGTTGGAAGGAATCTTATTTCAAGGAATGTATTCTTTTTGTAAATATTTATTTAAATTATCGACCTTCGATGTATAAAAGTTTATAAGGAATTGCAAAAAGTTATTAAACACTCTTTCGAGTAATATTTATTTATTATTCTTTATTATATTAACATAAATACACAATGTACAAACAAGTAAATAAAATATTAACAAGACACTTCATATTATTATTTGACTAAAACAAAAATTATTTCAGTCCTAAAAAACTTACCCTGATATCGTTATTGTTCTAATTAATAATTACAGATAAATTTTGAATTTTTCAAAGTATTTTCGTAAGTATGAACCAGTAACCATTCTCATTACAGAAAAGGTTGTAACCATAAAACCTGAGGGAAAAATAATCCGTTACGAAGGTCATCTCTACAGGCTCTGCGACAGTTCTGAAGACGAGGAGAAGTGGGTCTGCACGCAGTGGAGCTACGGGTGTAGGTCGTTCATCATCACCCATGATAACGCCATCACCACCCTGGGAAACCTGCACACCCATGATGTGGACTTTTGAAAGTTTAGTAGGTTTTGCAAGAGATGACCAGACCACATATTTCATGACATGTGAAATTTTATCTTAGGTTTTGCCGGAGTAGACCAGGACATGAGGTCCTTTGGAGCTAATCCTTGCTAATGTTATACATGCCAAAATATGTCGTCGTCTGTCGTCTTCATGCCTAAACCATTAAACTGATTTGGATGAAATTTTGTACACTATGAAATTGTCATATTATCTTGTATTGAGTTTGTAATTAATAAATGCATTGGTACTTGTATTTATTGAGCTTTCAACTACTGTCGATTTGCCTTCAAATGAGAAAAAATTGTATTCATTGTAGCCATTTGTGTACAATTGATTTAAATTCTATATTATTTTATTAAAAACGCTAGCTTAAACCCTTCATCTTGAGTGACAGAAAGGCCCTTAAAAACGACAAAACGTCATAGTATACCAGATATGAATCGTTCCATTAACAAGCGGTTATAATCAAGCAATCCGAACCAAGTTTTGGGAGTATTGTTAACACCACGTTTATTATAGATACGCTTTAGACTTACGCCTACTAGGATATTGTACTGTCTGTAAGTAAAACGACTCGTTTTATTTTTATAGGAACTGGGCAAACATCAACCAATCCTAACCAAGTTTTGGTAGCAATGTTAACGCCACGTTTATTATAGACACGTTTCAGACTTACGTCTATTAGGATATTGTACTGTCTGTAAGAAAAACGACGCGTTTTATTTTTATAGGAACTGGACATAAGTAAGTAAGATAGGTACTTTTAGAACAAATCGAGAAATAAATCTGTATTCACACATTAGGAGGAGACTATTTATTTTTACAGAGGTCATAAAAAAAACCTTATATTTTTCGACCCTGAATAAAAATAAATTTATTTTTTAATTTACATTGTAGATTAAGCTTTAACTTTGTGTGATAGCGAGTTTTTAATAAAAAAATTATGTGCTTTTTCTTGTATTTTATTCTATACATGCCATTAGAACACATAAACGTTAAGACGATGGGTATTTATACAAAATATAGCTTTTACTCGCAGTCTGCGTGATTTTCCCCAATAACGGCTCGGCCACAGCTTCTGGCGGTGCGAGTGGAGGCGCGGCGGGCGGCGCGATGAGCTGTGGCCGCCTCGATACTCGCCAGTACGTTTGTTAACTTCGCAAATGTTTGTGTTGTTAACTCGGCACCGCGCCGCAATTCGCATCGCTGGCAGCTGTGGCCACCTTCATACATTGTCTTACAATTGGTTTTATCACCCGCCGCATACCGCACCGCAATTCGCATCGCGGTTAGCTGTGGCTGAGCGGTAAAACCTATGTAAATAGTACTATTTTCGGAATAAAAGCTAGCCCATTTCCTTCTCCACCGTTAAAAAATTTAAAGATTTCAAACTTACCTTGCATATGTAAATTTGTATGCAATATTATTGGGGTAATTCTTCTATTTGTTTTCAGAAGTGACATTTCTCATAACGGATAAGGGCCGCCGACTACTACAATTCAGGGATATGTTTTACAGTTACCACTGCACTCGTAACAACAAGAAAAGATGGCGGTGCATTCAACGGCCCACCGGCTGTAAAGGGGCTGTAATGACCCTAGACAATATGATTGTTAACCATCCAACTCCACATAACCATTAACACGTAGCTTTGTAAAACGTTAATTACCTCGTAGTATATTAAACCTTTTAATGACTTATGCTAAGCGTTCACATTTCGGATTCTTTATTTGTATAGAAAATGTGAATATATATTGTAGTCACAATATATGAGCGCTCATACAACGTCCTTATGTTATTGTTTCATAGGGCAGTGTACCTTGAGAATAATTAATTTTACTGAAAAATATCACAATTTGTGGCTTATAGTCTTAGGAGGTCATTAATGTTTTGAAAAAATTGTGTATTGAAATAGTTATTTAAAATAAAATAAAATATTAAAGTCCTTATATGAAAAGAAAGGAATTAATGAAATACCTTATTGAATGAATAATCTTTTTTTATTTGTTATTTTGATTTGTTTCTTTTTTATAATATGTGTTCATATGTACTGTTGAATAAATGTATTTTTCTTTCTTTCTTTTAGTTTGTTTAACGTGTTAAAATTAAAAGTTAAAAAAAAACTGTTAATACTTTTCATTATCCATAATTGAATCGGCCCGTGCTTGAGATAATATTTTGTTATGTCTTGCCTATCTTGTCTTAATACAGTCAAGTGGGAGGAAATTAAATTAAAATACGACTCTTATGACTTAATACGTATATTGAGTATACCAATCACTTAAATATGTTGCGGTCAGTATCACTGTAATGTAAAGAGTTGCTCTAGTAGTTACATCTTTGAATAAAATTTTTTTTCTTTCTTTTACTTTCTTTCTTTCTTTATTTCTTTCTTAAAATCGAACGGTTCAGCTCACGGGTGGGATCAAAGAAATGATATTACGATTATTCTAACCCAGGCACGAGACATGTATTCAAATGTGTGATCAAATAAGTGTTCATATATGCCGCAAGAATATACTACTCTTACATTTAGAACGCATGTCTGGCCCCGGAGAATGCATAGTCTTTAAGGAAGTGACCACTTCTGTGCGTACATTTCTGGTGCCGGTGTAACAAAAATTCTCAGCGAGCGGTTATAATCAACCAATCGGAACCAATTTTACGTGTAACCACTCCATTTCTTGCCATGGGTGTCTTAAGAGGCGACAGAGGCATAATTCTGCTGCATAAAATGTTCAGCAATAAAAGAGTGGGAGCCGAGCATTGCACGATTGGGCCAGGCTCACATCGGTGTAACCTAGCAGAAAATTGGCGTGAAATGGTATTGCACTGTGTTTCGCACGGTGAGCCCATCCCATTCCTCTCTCGTCCTTTTCTACTCCTCTTCCAACTGCCTAGCATTAATCATTATTATGTCGTATATTTTACATTTGTGCTAAATAAAGTGTATTGTATTGTAATTTTCCAGAAATCAATTTCATAGACCGAGGAGAAGGCAGACTATTACTACAATATGGCGACTATTTCTACAATCTGCACTACACAAACAACAACAGGAAAAGATGGCGCTGCAGAAAACACAAACAGGGTTGTCGGGGCTCTGTTATCACTCTGGGCGGCATATTTGTGAAGAGCTCTGCGCATAATCATAATTAACATGAATTGAAAGAAATATAGCATTAGTTTAAGTATTAAATATACCATAGAAAAATTCTTGCATCCCTTTCTCTAAACGCTTTGACAAGAATTTGAATTATACAAAATCACACAAAATTCGAAAAATTGAAACATTGTTTTTATCTATATGAATACTAGATATACTAAATTATGATCTTTCTAGTGGTATTGTACTTGTATTTCTCATATTATATTTTATCTTTCAAAAATTTCCCAAAGAAGCGTCACCTGCATGTTTTCTGTATTTCCTTGTCCAAATTCGTTGAAAAACTTCAATTGTTTAAATTTTCCTAGTAAATTATTCATCAAATACTTACATGCCCAAATTCGTTGAAAAGGAAGATAACTTCAACTGTTTCAGTTTTCCTAATAGATTATCAATCAAATAGTAACATGGCATGCTTTTACAGTGTTACAGATCATAGAACGAGACAACGGTCGACCGCTACTACAGTATGGCGACCATTTCTACAATGTACACTACACAAATAATGACAAAAAAAGATGGCGCTGCAGGAAATATAAACAGGGCTGTCGGGGCTCTGTAATCACTCTGGGCGACATATTTTTAAAGGGGACAGAACATAATCATGATTAAACTTATCATTGCCAATTGGACCTAGCTCGCGCCGGTGTAAGTACCACCCCCCAGCAGAAGACCGGCGTGAAGCAGTATTGCAGTGTTTCGTACGATGAGCGGGTGCCCGGAGGCCTATATTCCCATCCCATTCCTCTTCCGTCCTAGTCCTAAACTTCCTTTCATTAATCCTCTCCTTATCCCCTCCTCTTCCTTTAAGCCGGCAAGACATCTGCGACATTTCATGTTGTAAATGTTCATGGGCTGCGGTCTGTCACTGAACATCAGGTGAACCGCATGCCCCGCTTGCCTGCTATATCATAAAAAAAGTCTTTCTAAATAAAACAATTTCATTTGTATAGTTGTAAGACAGTAAGTTATAATAAAAGTATATTTAACACGTCTACTCGTCTCATTATACCTACCGGAACAACACTGGACATCCGTGTGGCAACGGGTAAGGCATGTGTCGCCACCACATTTCTACCCGAGTGTTGTTGGAGGCGACAGAGGGTAATTGTGCTGCATCTTCAGCAATAAAATTATAAATATATATAATTTGAGTATTGCACGATTCGATACGTGTAATAACCGTCCCCCCCTCGGCGTGAAAGAATTTTGTGCGGAGAACGGAGGCCTGTATTCCCACCCCATACCCTCCATTTCCCATTATTATCCTAATCCTTCCCTTCGTTCAAGCCGGCTATCATCTGTGACACTGTGATGTTGTAAACAATTTATCTTCTCCTGTCTATATATATGTCTATTTTTTGTTTTCTATAATGTGTGTGTTTTTCTAAACTATGTACCTCTACTCTGTGTACCTTCTTGAATAAAAAAAAATGAATAAATAAACATTCAGCTGGGCTCAGTCACTTCAAATGATGTTATATTTAAAAAAATCGCAGACGCTGGGAATTTTCCTTCTCCCCTCTTGCCTAAGTTCATTGAAAAGGAAAATTACTTCAATCGTGTTACTATTCTAGATAAATAATTCATCAATTAAATTATATATTGTATAATATTGTGTTTGTTTTGACGCGAGTATTTTTCATATTAAATAAAATATATATATTTTTTTTTAGTTTAGAACCATATAACCTAACTAATATGTTATAATTTACATCACATTTAATTATATATTGCCTTTAGTTTTGCAGATCATAGAAAGAGACAACTCTCGACCGTTACTCCTATATGGCGACTACTTCTACAATCTAGACTACGTTAACGACAACAAAAGACGCTGGCGATGTAGAAAACGTAACCAGGGCTGCCGGGGTTCCATCATCACTATCGGAAACAAATTTCTGAAGGGGTCTAAACATAATCATAGTTGAATAACCTTTTTCTAAACTAAATGTATGTATTATCTTATATGGATCATCATTTTGATCATTGAAAATGACTACTTCTACGATTTAGACTACGTCATAGACAACAAAAGACGGTGGCAATGTAGAAAACGTAACCAGGGCTGCTGGGGTTCCATCATCACTATCGGAAACAAATTTCTGAAGGGATCTGAACATAATCATAGTTAAATAACCTTTTTCTAAACTAAATGTATGTATTATCTTATATGGATCATCATTTTGATAACTGAAAATGACTATTTCTACGATTTAGACTACGTCACCGACAACAAAAGACGGTGGCGATGTAGGAAACGTAACCAGGGCTGCCGGGGTTCCATCATCACTATCGGAAACAAATTTCTGAAGGGGTCTGAACATAATCATAGTTAAATAACCTTTTTCTAAATTAAATGTATGTAATGGATTATCTTTTTGTAATTGAAAATGAACAAGTGCATTTTCTGTAGTTTTTGAATAGAATAAACTAATAACAAAAACTTAATTTTATTTTTCGTATTAATAAAAGCGAAAAAGTAAATGTAAAATCCAATTGGATGTATCATATTTGCGGTTAATGGTTCGAAAGTAAATAAATTACTTAAGAAATGGTATTTGTATGTCAAATATTATCACAATTTTTGGAAAAACTAGGATAAAAATAAATGGCAATAAAAAGATTTTTTTTGTATTCACTCTTTTTTATATAACCTCAAAATTTAAGCAAAAATTGAAATAACCGGGTTTTAAAATATAAATATTTTACAGAAACTTTATTTTCTATGTCATAGATATACCGTTATTTTATTGATTACAAAATCTTGTATTTAATCGACTTACAATTCGGCCTATTTCTTGTTTTTTTTATATTAAATTATTTTAAATAAATTGTGTATAAACCTAATTTTCAATCGCAAAATATCACGTCAAAATAAGTCCTTATTCTAATTAATTGCAGCTTTTTTAAATTTACGACTTAAGGAAAATCTCTTTCAGAAGCTGAAATAATATTAACTGAAAAAGGGCATAAACTTCGCTTTAAGAACAATACGTATGGGATACACTATTGCTATAGAAACAGAAAAAGATGGCGCTGTAGTAGGAGAAACGCCGGGTGCTGCGCGTCTGTCATCACCGTCGATGATGTAGTGGTGAAAGTAGGCAATGTTCACAATCACTTCTGAATGAAGGAATGAATAAATGAATAAATATGATTTTACTAATATTTTGAACACGTTAAAAATTAAAAAGCTTTTTAATTTCTAGCTAGCTCTGAATATTTTTATAGGATGTTCAAAACAAGAATATAAAAATAATGACAAGGGCCTTTTATTTTACGCGTGTAGTACATGTTCTGTATGTCCTATAATATTTAAAGCTGATCCGAAATAACTCTATACATTGCATATCAATGACTTGCATGCAGCAAAAAAGTTGTAAACAATTTAAATTACTATTATCTACTATATAATATTTTAATTTGTAATCGGAGTGTTTAGTACATCTGATCATATCTTGCAAATATAAACACAGCCTAAAGAATAAATTCGTCGATATGTATTGAGGGAAGCGGCTATTGTAACCTACGATGTATTCCAAAACCATGTCATCGCTTCGCTTAATTCTCAACTTAAAAAATATATTAGAATACATGTGACGCTCCCACATTTCTACCCGTGGGTGTCGTAAGAGGCGACAGAGATTAATTCTACCGCATAACATCTTCAGCAATAAATTGGGCCTTGGGCCAAGCTCGCGCCGGTGAAATTACAATTTGACAAAAAAGCCTAATATCTAAGCGTTTGTTAATTTCAGATTACAAGTTTATCACATCCCGTCGGGGATTTCCCATGATACAATGTGGAGAACATTTATATTCCGTACATTACAAATTGGATCAAAAAACAAGATGGCGGTGTGTCAAAAGGCGGGGATGCAGTGCGGCTATCACGACCGTTGATAAGATGATCGTTACACATCGGGACGATCATAATCATGATTAGTGCCCGGTTTCTGAGTCACTTCACTAGTTTATCATGTTTATTGCCCGGTTTCTGAGACAGTTCACTAGCTTATCATGGTTATTGCCCGGTTTCTGAGTCACTTCACTAGTTTATCATGATTAGTGCCCGGATTCTGAGTCACTTCACTAGTTAATCATGATTAGTGCCTAGTTTCTGAGTCACTTTCACGCTAGTTTATCTATTCGATAGCGGTGAATGTCCAGTAACTGTGACAATTGCGTTTCTAAGTAACGCATCATTGTCCGATTCCGTCTAACACCTATAATTAATCCATAACTATTGACAGTTTAACTAAAATACACAGAAACCGGGCATTGGACAAAAGAGAGTAAAGACTAGATAAAAAAATAGATCTGGTATATTTTATAACGTAATTTCAGCTTTATTATCAAGATATTGTTTAGAACTAGAATTGGAATTTCTTGCTATGTACAACATTACGGAATCGACTTGCACATGCGTTATTTACAAACGAATACGACTTGGGCACCTTCAAGAAGAGAGTGAACCTTAAAAGCCGGTACCGCACCCCTGAGTTTTCGTAACTTGTGGGCGTTTATGGGCTGCGTTGATCACTTAACACCAGGTGACTCGCTTCTCGTGTGCCCCCCTTGTGCAATAAAAAAATTGGTGCTTACGTTCAACGATAAAACTGTATAATAAAATATTTTTCTATGACAAAGACGATTTTTATTGCCGCAGAATTTTATTGTGTTATGATGTTAAAGTCTCATGTTAACATTTTAACGTTCTACAGACACGATTTAAAAATAGTATTAAAACTTTTTACAAATTTAAAGAAAAAAAATAGACATTGAAACGCTGCAGCTGTTCAGTTCCTATAAAAATAAAAAGAGTAGTTTGACTTACGGACAATAGACTATCCTACTAAGCGTAATTCTAAAGGGTATCTATAATAAAATGGCCCCACCATTGTCAAATAGTATGGCAATTCAGTTTGCAAAACACTAGTTAAAAAATGTTTTTGTTGCATATCTAACCATCTTGTTTCTTTCAGTTCTCTTCTTACTAAAGAACAACGGCAAGCGAGTCGCGATCGTCGACGGGTTTACCTTCTACGTGTCCGCAGAAAGTGACCTCAGAACAATCTGGAGGTGCACATATGGGCCCAAATGTAAAGCCAGGTTCACATACACTTTCGACGACGTCATACTTCGACCCAATTTCTCCCATATACATGTCGCTCCAAGATTTGCAATCAATCAGGGGATGTATGTACGGATGTAGATAAATAGCATAATTATTTTAGAACTCGTTCATAAGTTGAATTGTTTTTCCATTTTAAGCGTAGGTAATATTAGATAAATACCGAAATTGAGGTTAATCTCCATATTGTAAGATGACCGATTTTCACACGATTTCTGACTTTCAAAGTTCGCTGGAGTTATTCTGTGTATTTCTATCAATCTCACTTTAATAGCATCCCTATCCTATTTATCTATCTTAGTGACTAGAAAAGCAGAACTTTGAAATTTAGAGATCGTTGAAACAACTGGCAAAGGTTTATTTTATCTTAGTATCGTAGAACTAGGAAATGTTTCACAGAAAATCTCACAAGTTAGATTTAAGGTTATGATTAAAAAAACGTCAGCTGGCCTTGATTACA
>LQNK01000366.1:556796-615614 GCA_001586405.1 Phoebis sennae | reverse complement strand
TTATGTCTATGTTAGTTTGTTTGGTACAGCCCCATAACTGGATACCATAGGTCCATATTGGCATAAGGACTTGTTTATATAAAAGTAGTTTGTTTTGTACTGACATCGATGACTGTTTTCTAAGGAGCCAATACATCTTTTTGTAGCGAAGCCTTAACTCCTCGCGTTTCTTTTTGACGTGAGCCTTCCAGCGAAGTTTCGCGTCCAATGTCATGCCCAAATATTTGGCTGTATTTGCGTACGGTATTGCTTGGTTATTCAATAACACCGGATGGTAATTTGGTCTTTTATTGGTAAAATCTATATGTACCGATTTAGACTCATTTAATTTAATACGCCACTTTCTTGTCCAGTGAACGATCGTGTCGATGGCAGTTTGTGCTTTTTTCGTTGCTTCTTCATGTGTAAACCCTATTGCCATTATAGCTGTATCATCAGCAAAAGTGGCAATGGTGTTGTTCTCTAACTCTGGTATATCACAAGTGTACAATAAGTACAGCGTTGGACCGAGGACGCTTCCTTGTGGGACGCCAGTTTTGATTAATTTCAGCTCTGAGTAAGCATCTTCATGTCTTACTCTAAACACTCTCTCTGTTAGGTAAGACTACAAAATATTTGCAAATTGTATCGGTAGCATGTTTCTAAGTTTGCTGATCAAGCCATAATGCCAGACCTTATCAAAAGCTTGCGCTACGTCCAGGAATATCGTAGTACAAACTTTCTTTTCTTCTATGGATTTTTCTATGATATTAGTTATTCTATGGACCTGATCAATCGTCGAGTGCTTTTCCCTAAACCCAAATTGATAATTGGGAATAATATTACGTTCTTCGATGACAGGTTTTAGTCTCTTCATAAGAAGCTTTTCGAATAGTTTAGACACAATTGGTAATAGCGATTGTGTCTAAATTGGCCTATAGGAAGATGCATACTGGGGTGGTTTACCGGGCTTTGGTATCATAATTACTTCAGCAACTTTCCACACACTAGGTACATATTTTAGTCTGAATGATGCGTTAATCAGAGTGGTAAGCTTTACTATAGCTTTTCGTGGTAAGTTCTGGAGAACTTTGCCTGTGATTAAATCATATCCGGGTGCTTTCTTACGTTTTAAATGCTTGATCTCACTATACACCTCTTTTGGAGTGACAAGCTTGATTTCTAATTCATCAGGAGATGCTTCAGTTGGAATCACGTCTGGTGTATCATTATCAAATGGTTGAAATATACAAACTTGGATTTAAATTTGCACAAAGCACTTCTTGACATTAAAAAAAAAAAAAACAAATCCTCGGACAAACGCAAACCCTCTTCAATGGACTAAAAAGCGTAAATTTAGATTACTTAGACAATTTCACACTTTTACCATTCTATAGACTGTTTTGAAAACAAAATATATCGACTTAACAAACAGCTTTAATTGGATCACGATTAGATAGATTACCAACACAGAATTCAAAAATATTGTGAAACATAACCCTAATTAATGAATAAGTATTATAAGAGTTGTATCTAGATATAATTTCATTTGGTTTTTAATAAATATTATGATAATTTTGCTCAGTTTTCCTTGTTAGGTCAGATTTTGACAATTAAATTGAAAATAACAAAAAAATGGGCAGAATCCTTGTTACCGAGGGATGCCATTATAAGAAGAAAAGTAGAAGAAGAAAAAAATTGTAGACCATCGCTAACTATAGCATTTCGATTTGTTTCAAATTAAGAGTGGGAGTCAAATATTGCCTTCATAGCTAGTCTGGGCGGGTCTGGCTGGGCCTAGGAAGTTTAAATCAGTTCACAGAAGATCAGGGATATAACAGCATTTAAAAAGACACTAAGAAAAAATCCATGATTTTTGCATTCCAATCTACAGATTACAGTGTACAGTACACTGTACGTACAAAATTTGTAACAACCCTAAGGTTTTTTTGCAAACGTCATGCAACCACTGTATGATTTTAACACTGTGGTAAATCGGAAAGACTCGCGTTAAATCACAAATGTCATTATCATTGTTCTATACTACTAACTGTAACCCATTATTGACTGTATATTCCTTTTAGTGTCCTTTATCAAGAAGATGAACGGCTCCCTAGTGGCGATCTGCGAGGGCTACACCTTCTATTGCCACAAGAAGTACTCCAAGAACCAGGTGTGGAGTTGCACGAAGGGCTGGAGCTGTAAAGCCCGCTTCTTCTTGAGCACAGAAGGCCAGAACATCACGAAAAATTACATGCAGCATAACCATGAACCACCCAGATTTTTGATTAAAGACGGTGTTTATATAAAGGTTTAGTTTAAGCACATACTCCGGGTTAAAACTGTGTTTTATACCAAAGAGATGTAAATAGGTTAAAAAATCAATTTTCCAATAGTATATGAATTGGTCTTTTATGTCTATATAATGTAACAACAACAGAGAAATTGCGATTATAATTAAACTCCCAATTATTCCAATTAAACGGTATTTTCATGTTTAATAAAATAACACTGAATTTATATAACCCATTCACGTCAAGCTAATTCTCTTTCCCATTCCTGTCCTTTTCCACTCTTATTTCCTCCTCAAATTATTCCTGATGAACACGCGTGTATCGTACTACTACAGTCATTTATACATTATATACTAACTATGTGAATAAAGAAATAAAAACATTTAAATCGTCGCCTTACAATAATAAATCATTTGTAAGAGGTACAACAATGATTTACAATTTATTTTTACATTGCAGTGGTATTCAAAATAGGGGCCAAAGGAAAGGAACAAGTGTGGTTTCGGGGCCAAAAGTTCTACAAACGCGGTGAAGTTGGCGGCAAAACTCGATGGTGTTGCACTAAACGATGGTGCACGGCTACCATTTATAGTGTAGACGGAGAGATTATTAAAATTAAGGACCAACATTATCACCCCACTGCGAAAATGTGTAGGGATAGAAGTCTCAGTTATTATGATTTGGTACATGAACAAGAATTTAAAGATCTCTAACGTATATGTTGTATTCAATTAGATTAAAGTATTTTGCGTCATATTATTTTTATATACAAGAAGTAACTAGAAAATAACTAATGTTTAGTACAAGCAGGGTTGTCGTAGTCAAGATTATAATTTTAACGAATACTTGAGAATTAAATTTAACCTGAACTGAAAGAGGAAAAAATAAGTATGTGTTTTCAAGTCGGTATAATAATTTATTGATGGTTGACATAATATGTAGGGGCAATTCCACACGTTTTTTGTTTTGTATTGCATTTGGTATCTAGCAACCCTAATCTGTATCTAGTTTAATTATTTCGCTAAAAGATTATGGAATTGACGTTTAAATTACTGTTGTCTTATATTATGTATGATGATGTGAACATTATTGACGTATTTATTTAATTGTATAATTTCAATAGTATATTTTTTAAATAAATTAAATATAAGAACAAAAACTGTTGTTAAAACAAATTTGTAAATATAATATAAGGGCATATTTTCTCTCTATATATTTTTATACCGTGTGTTTTTGAACATCCTCATATTTTTAATTTTAACAAAAGTAATGGCACTACTTACTATATTGTTTGTTGTTATTTTTTCATAAATTTTAGGTAATATGGTTTTCTGTTACAGGTAATAAAGACGACTTGCAGTAAGTTCAACAATAAAAAAACAATTATTACGTTTGTTAGAGTCGAAAAAGAATAATACAATATTTAGACGAAAATATTTGATGGAATGCGGTAGGGAGAAGGCCCATGGTCCAGAACTTACAAGACTTTACAATGTTTCACTAACGAAAAATTTACTGTATACTATACCAGAGGTTCTCAAACTGTGCATCGCGACGCCCTAGTCAAAGTCAAAGTATAATATATTCATAATAATATAGAAAGCATTAATCTTTATATTAACACTATCTTACATAATTTATTTGGAATTGTCATATAATTATCAATATAGGTTTTAATAAAAATGTCAAATACGTCTAATCAGTTAAATAATAATGTCACGGAATCTTTTCAAATTTATATATAAAGAAGTCATTAACGGAGTAAAAACCCTCCTCTCCGAGAAACCTCATCATTTGCCATTTAAGTCTCCTATAAAGTAGCGTCGCAAGAGTTTAATTGCTTCCCCTCCCCTCATTGATTCGTACTGATTATTGAAAAAGTTTGGGAACCCCTGTACTATATAACAGACTATAAATGTGTAACTAATAAATAGATATTAATTTTTTTTCAGCCCAAGTCCAATTCATACTATCACAAAGAGGCAACAAGCTGATACTCCTAGACGGGTACAAGTATTCCACGAAAAGAATTTCCACATCGTCAGGAGCTGATAGACGATGCTGGCACTGTTCCACGCACAATGCTAGAGGTTGCAGGGCCCTCATATATACCATCAATGATGAGATATACCAAGTGAAGGGCACACATAATCATGATCCTGTTGTCGGTGAAGGAGACCATTAGTTAAATGATGACATCACTCTCCGTACAACATGAATTGGTAAAGGGCCCCTCATATAAACCGTTAATGATGAGATATACCAAGTGAAGGGCACACATAATCATGATCCTGTTGTTGGTGAAGGGGATCATTAGGTAAATCCTGACCGTGCTCTCCATACAGCACGCTTGGTTATAGGGCCCTTATAAATACCATTAACGATGAGATATATCAAATGTAGGGCACACATAACCATGATTCTGTTGTCGGTGAAGGAGGTCCTTTTATACATCCTGACAATGCTCTCCCTACACAAGCGTGGACATAGGGCCCTCATATATACATTAATGATGAGATATACCAAGTGAAGGGTACACATAATCATGATCCTGTTGTCGGTAAAGGGGATCATTAAGCGTATTTATTTTAGCCAAATATAAAGCATTAGAAAATTATTTGCTCTTTTTTGTAAACCTTTCAGCACACTCGATACAAACATTAATAATAATCCAATTATATAGAAGCAATACTATTTCTATATTGTTTTGCTTATTATTATAAATTAATCCCCTACAACTGCAAATGATGAAGTGAAGTGCAATGAAATAATATATTTTATAATAGAAGTATATTTCATAAAAGAATTAATGCAAGTTAAGGTAAGAGAACAGTCCAAAAGATTATTAATACAAAAGTTTAGTTTCTTCGAATTCTATCGGAATGTAAACCACTAATAGTGATTTTACTCGTAATATTACAGTCCTTATTGACTTGAGTTATTCCCTCATGTCATCTTACATTTCAGAACCGAAAGCAACATTCGTAAAATCTCAAAGGGGAAATCGGATGCTACTATACGAAGGCTTTGCCTACTACATGAAAAAGGGTAGTGGTACCAAGGACCCGTTGAGAAAACGGTGGGTGTGTGCCACCCAGGCGCACAAAGGATGCAAGGCTTCGATTTCCACGTATGACGATATTATAGTCGCCTTAAAACCTTTTCATAGCCATTACCCTGGCAGGTGGAAGCAGTATGAACAATGATTATGAGGCTTTTTATGTTTGTAAATAACAATGTGAATAGATATTTATGTTATATATAATAGATATTTATGTACGTAAAAAACTAAGTAATCGGAGGAGGGTAAAGTTCGGTTAAATTTTCAAAGAGGTAGATAATATTGAAAATAGTTAAAATCCTGATTCTTTTTATTATTGTTTTGGTCGAAATTATAATATAATAATAACGAATTTATTAATGTAATATTTATTTTATTGAATTAATGTTAATACAATTAACTTGAATTGTGATTATGAATTACAAGAAGCTATGAAAAATGATAATGTCAATGTTTTTTTTCTAATTACCTATTCCTTTCCACGTTGATTATTAATGAAAAATGTCGCAAATCCTCAACAAGTGGACCTATTCATTTATTTTTCATTTCATTCTCAATTTTTCATTTCTTACAGGGTTTAAAGATTATCATCTAACAGCTCTCACCAATTCATAAAAAGTTGATAGTACGAATCAATTATAATTTCGGACATAAGCAGTTTCTCATCGATTTATAAGACCATATTTTAACCTAATATATGTTTCAGAGCTGCCGCACATCGTCTTCTCAACGCGAGGAAACCCGATCCTCATATACATGGGTTACAGACACTCCCTGAAGCTCACCAAGGGTGGCACCAGCACCATTATCCGTCGCTGGCAGTGCTCCACTCACACCAACCGAGGCTGCCTGGCGACTGTCATCACCCATGACCATAACGTGGTCAAGACTAACCATACGCATAACCACTCACCGAGTGTGGTCAAAGATGGGATTAAGAGGAAAATAGTGGAGAAATTGATTGGTTTATGAGTTAATAGTGTGACCAAATAGTAGAGCATGATCAAGTTATCGTATGGTAATAGTATATACGGTTTTTCAGTTAGTATTGTTGAAAAGTAGAAGCTGTGGACTTTGAGTTTGTGGCGTCACGATGACGTCAGAAACTGTTGAAATATTTTCCTTTAGAATGTATACCACTTTTAAATATCAATCCATTGGCCCTAACGGCCGGCCAGTCCTGTGGTTCGGACTTGTCGAGGATCCTTCCTTGTCACAGGAGGAATAATACCATCCTCCACAAGTTAATGAGAGGAACCAAATTATGGTATAGCTTTCGGCATTTCATAAGTTACGAATGCCTGGTAGAGGTGTATATAATGGCAGTATACTTAAAGGAATGAATTATGAGCGTTGTCAAATGAAATAGATCTGATTATTGGAAACTCATTTTATAGTCACAAAGTGTCAGAACATAATATTGTTGCTTGTATCAAATCTAGCGCTTTATCATATTTAATGCTAGGCAAAAACTAGTAAATAATTAAAGCTTCAATGAGGCAATTATCCTCTATAGTAGCAAAACATCTTATGAGCCAAATGTAAAAATTATACTAAGCTTATAGTCATTAGAGTGCTTTTGTCCTTTTGCTAGTAGATATAAGTGTATTGAGATCAATATTTTGGAGATATAAAATTTGTTTCGTATTATCATTAATTTTCTGTTTTCTTTCGTACTTTTGAATCCATTGTAATGTTCAAACTGCACAGCAAATTTTATAAATATGTATTATATACTAACCAAACCTGTTAACTTATGTATCTCATGTGCACTTTATAATGCAGTATTTAAAACCTTTGATAAACTAATATTCATGCCATTCATACGATTATTCTAAATAAAGTAGTAAGAAAACCTCTACTATGTTTAGCGTTTTAGTAAAACGATACAAGCTTAGAAAACTTTTTGGGTCGACATTTAACTGTATTAAATATGTAAATTAATCATGTTATAATGATTTTAACTTATAGGATTGTACATCTTTTTGCTTGAAAATAGAGTAAATGTGTGTTAAAATCTTTGACAATTGTTTATTTATTGAACGAAGGGGCCTAAACGGAAGCTGGTTACCTGTAGCCAGCATGAGGTTGGATCTTTTTGTGGCAGTTGTATGCATATTGTGTAGTTTCCTTTTTCTTTATTTTTAAATCACTATGTATGTACACAATTGTTACAACTAAAACTTTTCTTGCTTTATTTCTTATTTTTCTTATTTCTTCTATCTTTATTATTTTTATTCTTTTTAACTTTCTTATTTTTTCAAAATTGGATTTTATACTTATTTGTTTTCCACATTTAGCGCCCTCCTTAACAAAATAAATTTTCAGATAAATTTCAAATAGTAACGCGAAGCAACGGCAGTAGACTATTATTATTCAACGAGGGTATTTTTACGGTCCACTTCTCCAGGCCAATGCCGGATGGTACTGTGAAAACTCGATGGTACTGCAGAAAACGTCACTTTGGATGTAAAGCTTCCGTGTATACGATACGAGACCGGCTGTGTTCTACCACTAAAGTAATTCATAATCACGGGTAACGGGTAACGAGAAACGTAAAAATGGCTGAAGAATATTGCTGGAGGTAGAGCTATTAGAGATCCTTTTTAATTATTTTTTGAAGATGAACTATGGATATGTGAAGACCAAATGGGAATTTTGGAGGCAAAGCAGTCATTTAAACTATAAAAGACCGGCTGTATTTTACAACGAAAAGAATTTATTTATTGATTTCACTCTTTAATGTACTATACAATAACATAATCAACAACTAGACTGTTGTTGCACACAATACATTAGGCGCATGTACATATAATAATACCAAACTATTTTTGTAAAATATATAAAGAGATTACAGATCAATGAAGAATATGTGTGTATATTAACTCTACACATAATTATGATTTATAACTATAAGGAGTGTCAATTAAAGAAATATTATAATATTTAAGACAATTCATTTAAGTTACCCATTTGAAAGCGTCATATATTTTTATTACTAATCTATCTAATAAAAAATATGGTTTTCTCAACATTATTTACCAGTTGATGTAGTTTACTATCATTAATGTACCTCCAAAAAATACGTATGCAACGCCACTAACACACCTGTTAAAGAATTTTTTCGTTTCATTTTCAAATGAAATTGGTTTCATTTTTCAGAGCAAATTCAAATTATTACTAGAGAAAACGGATACCGACTATTGTTCATGAAAGATGCGATTTTCACGGCTCAGTTCACTCGGCAGCTGAGCAACGGTTCCGTGAAGACGCGCTGGTACTGCAGGAAGCGTCACACCAAGTGTAAAGCCGCGGTCTACACGATAGACGACCAGCTCTGCTCCTCTGGGGATGTTGTGCACAATCATAATTAATGTAGGAACAGATAATAAAGGTTTTGAATGTTTTGGTTTTTGTTAAAATTGATTACTCAGTTTTTAGTGCATATTTAATGTTAAAGGGACGAGAACATAACCTTGAGCTAAACCCAGATATAACTTTAGCACTACTTAAGTTCTTGTATAATGCATTTACTGCTCTGCGTAGCATAAAGCCTTATAGCCTTCCTCGACTAATAGTCTACCTAACACAAATATTTTTTCGAATCAGAGTAATAGTTCCTGACATTAGTACGTCACAACGAACAGACACGCTCTTTAGTTTTAATATTTATATAGATAATCAACGAAAATCGACCAATGTTTATGAAAGATGCGATATTCACGGCTCAGTTCACTCGGCAGCTGAGCAACGGGTCCGTGAAGACGCGCTGGTACTGCAGGAAGCGTCACACCAAGTGTAAAGCCGCGGTCTACACGATAGACGACCAGCTCTGCTCCTCTGGGGATGTTGTGCACAATCATAATTGATGTAAGAACAGATAATAAAAGTTTTGAATGTTTTGGTTTTTGTTAAAATTGATGACCCAGTTTTTAATACATATTTAATGTTATAGGGACAAGAACATAACCTTGAGCTAAACCCATATATAACTATAGCACTACTTACGCTCTTTTATAATGGTTACTCCTCCTCACTTCGTTTCAATAACATAAAGCCTTATACCCTTCCTCGATTAATAGTCTACCTAACACAAAGTTTCTTTCGAATTGGAGTAATAATGGGTTTGTTTACTTTAACGCGCTTATATCAGGAATTAGCGCGTTAAATCAAACAAACACACTCTTAACCTTTACTATTATTGATCAACGAAAAGCGACCGATTTTCATGAAAGATGCAACATTCACGGCTCATAAGAAACGGAAATAAAATCTATGATGAATGATTTTTTATTTAAATAGAATTTAAGAAGTTGTTTAACAAAGGACAAGAGCATAACCTTGGACTAAACCTTGATGGTACATATTAGTATCTAATATCAAAAACAACATGATTTTTGGGTATGGTACTTGATGTTATAGACCAATATTTTTCAGACCAGTTGTTAATTTCCTTGAGAGATGGTTCTACAATTTTATATAGATATGATTCATAACCTTTCTTATTAATACAGTTTAAATAACATACCTTGCTTTCCAGATTTCGCCATCCTCATGCCCATGCCGACAGCCAGCTTGAGCGATCCGCACGACTGTCCATACTGCTATAGGACCTTCTCATGCTACTCTTCTCTAAAACGACACTTCAAGGATAAACACCTGCAGTCCGATGCACGGTACGTCTGTGAGTACTGCCAGCGAAGCTATAGGACCATGAATTCGTTGACAAGCCATAAGAGTACGCAGCATAGACCTTACCTACCTAGTTGTAGATAAAGTCGAGGGTCTTTCCTGTTTCCCGCTTGTCTTCTGAACTGAACTGATTCCAATATTTCGGAAACCTTGAGGATCTTGTTGTTACTGATAATTTGAAGAGGCATCAGAAAACGACTTGTGAGATGCTTAAAATTAAGGATTGGTTGCTAAATGCTGACTATTATTAGATATAAGACTATAAGTGTTATATAGTTGCTTAAGCAATGTTTAGCTGTTGTCCAAAATTATACGTAATGTGTCAAAAGTTCTGGCCGAGAGCGAAAGCAGCCTAGAAATGTATACGTCTAAAAATTCCCATAATAAATATATTTAATTAAATAAGATATTATGATTTATAACCCTATAGCAATGATTTGTCATTTTGTGTATATGCATATTTCATTAATTTTATAAAGATTAAATCTTACCGACTAAACATCACATTTGACAACGTCTCTAATTCATAACTAAGCGCTACTTCAGACATACTGAAAAAATAAAGAATCATTGTAACCTTATACCCTTTTCTAGCGCAATACGTGATGTCCAAAAAGGGAAAGCTGCTCATACTTTTAAACAACTACACCTATTACGGTAACCGTTCGACAGCGAAAACAAGATGGCGATGTTCAACCCACCAATGGTGTGGTTGCAATGCCGCGGTCATCACGCTGGCTGACTCCATTTTGTATGTGGCGGGAAAACACACGCACCCCCCGGGAAATCAGAAGAACTATATGGCAGCTAACCACCGTATTATGATTAACAAACCTTAACTGTGATTATTTAAATGTATTATGGTTGGTTTTAAGTATTAAATTATTTTTTTTTAATTAACTTTTTGTTTTGTTTTTCCTTCTAGTTTTAAATACTCTTCGACAATAAAAATAATTGGAATAAAAATAACAATAAAGTGTTTCTATCAGTCAGTAAAACAATATTCCTTTTTAATGGAGTCCTTGAGAGAAGGGTAAAATAAAACACAATTTGCGAAAATACTTTTATTATATTTTAAAAAACATTTATTTGTATGTCAATATCGTCCCTTATTTTAATTAGCAATAACCAAGCGTAACATTAAAATCTTAATAAGAATGTCATTTAAATGTAAAATACCTTTAAAATTGTGAATTTACATAATTGCATTTAACTAAAATAACATTAAATGGTTTTTGGAATGTTACTTGGTAACTAATCACTATAACTATGAACTAAGACCTATGAAAGGAGGGGTTTTAAAATTTAAGAACTAATTTAAATGTGTACTTGTACAAAATTAAAAAGTTGTATTTATTTGTATCGAGCTCTTTTGGTGTACCTTGGCCTCCTATTCCAGAATGCGATTTCGATCGGAAAGTATCAAAAATCGGAACAAGATTCATACAAATTTCGACGGAAACATCTTTGTTCCGACCCAAACCATTCTACCCTACCGACTAGAGAATAAAAGGCAGGTGGAGTGTTCCGAAGACTGTGACGCTGCATATGTGTGATTGAAATTAGAAAATTTCTAAGCCCTCGTGTGTTGTGTCAAACTAGACGAACATATTTACTTTTGAAGTTTGTATTTGCTTTTCGGCGGCACTCCATCTGCCTTTTATTTTCTAATCTATGTTCTACCTAATTTCACAACAAATTCTAAACATTTTTTTTTATTTTTCCATGAATATGAAAAAATCACTTGTCTATAAAATTTAATTACAGAAAATCACGAGAACATAAAACATAAAAAAAAACGATTTTTACAAAAAAATCAAGGCGCAAATTCTGTTTTTTTACATCTGTTATATGTCCAAACATTAATTTTAATTGTTAGTCTACAATATGCCCTAATAGCTACAATCGAAGCAATTGTAATTTTTTTTTAATAAATTTTAACTTCGTCAATGGTTACAATATCATTTTTAATGTACTTTAAATAATATGTCATAACTGATAAATCCCAAGGAAATTAGAAAAACTTTTATAATCATTCTGTATTATATTACTATACAAGTTGAAAACTGACATCATAAATAATAATTCACTTTTAACCTTATACATCTTAAATATATCTACTCTGTCAGTATCTTTAATACAATGAGAAAAAATCAATAGAACGATACAAATTAGAAATATCTTATAAAATCAATTAGTGTTTCCCGGGACAGTCTTAAAGACATAATTTTAACATTACATTTAATTTTAACATAATATTTAATAATTGTTTTTCCTATCTAGCTTTAATTACCCCAAACATATTGTACAAATATTTAATGTATCTACACTATTATAAAGAGGAAAACTTTGTTTGGTGGTAATGAATAGGCTCAAAAACTACTGGACTGATTTTCAAAATTCGTTCACAATTCGAAAACATTTTCCACGAGTAATATGGCTAATTTTTATAGGCTATATATGTCTAACATTATGCTACGGGAGCGAGCTGCGTGGATAAGCTAGTGTACTTATATTACTGTACAATATTTTTATATGACAGCGAGCAAACAAGGTAGTTAAATCACGCAACAATTACATAATTTATACTTTGTATTTTTACTTGTAAGAAATTTGAAGGATTTATTCACCAATAAACAATCTTCACAGTGTTCCACTAAATCTTATTTTTAACACATTATTTTAATGCAATATTTGAACAGGCTTCAGTTTAGGTCATAAAAATAATTGTTATTGCCGATGCGTCCTATTATTTCTTCTTTTACTAAACTTTTGGATAAAAAAGAAAGGAACGGAGTAGTGTGGGGAAGGGTAAGAGGGTCAACAGATATATTTGTAATCTTTGGAATTATCAGGATAATTTCACACTTTTTTTCTTTTAGATATTATGGGGTATAGACAAGTAAGGTTATAAATAAAATACCAGTGTTACTTTAATTAATTACTAATTACATTATTTTATCAATATTTAATGAATTCGAGCTTTCCATAGAACTGAAGTTTAAAACAATATACATATAATAATAGACATTCAGGCAATGAAAATAAAAATATAAAAGGAAAAGTATCATATCATAGCATTCGAAAATAAAGTATTAATTCTTTTGAAGTGATTGTCAACAGACGACATTGTGATTGACGGTCGCATTTTTTACGATAGTCTTTATACATCTCTATATATTTTAATACATAATTGCAATCAGGTATTCCGAAAAACCTCTATACAAGATGAATAGGTACAGAAGCCAAATTCGTGTATACTTAATTTTTCATGCCGGGTGTCTAAAACCGATATTCACGCTCAGACCAAACCGATATAATCCGATATGTCGTGGTCATTGTCTATATGTGTATTGCTAGCGCTTTCTATACATATTGACTTCTGTACCTATCACATTTGTAGGTCTAATGTCTTGCATACCTTTTATCTAGTTTAAAATTACATCTGCATGTCATTGAACTTTAAGTACAACTACCCACAATTTTGCTATTTGTTTTAAATTAAACCGTGTCACTTGATCTTTCTAGAACCATCATGTTTATGAACATTATACATTTTGATAATAGCATCATTAAGCGTAGTTAATTTCGCCTTGCACCCCTTATCACATTTGTTGCACACCCAGTGGATTTCTTGCTTTTGGTTTATATGTTTGGACCTCTTTTTGAATCTGTGCTCCCCGAGTAGTATTATCGCGTTGCCTTGTCGAGACCAACTGTATTGTGGTATTATACCTAGAAAGAAATTTATCAATTAATAATTCGTATTCATGAACTGTAGTATAAGCTCGGTCCCCCATTTGTCAGTATGACATTGGTAAATTTATGGTATTTTTCAGTACCAAGTTTAAAAGAAGTCTTCATATAATTTGATTTTCTACCGGTCACATACTGACTAATGAGTTACGAAGCTAATTTTCTTATTAAAGTCTAAAACAGGAGTAAATAAAAACACAATTTCGATATCAAATTTATTAAAGTTGTACACACTAATTAAAATTTTCAAAAACCTGGATAGGCCGTTTTGGTTTCTTTTTATATTTTTGCTTAATGGTTTTAAACCTGTGACGACTCGGTCTAATACTTCCCCAAGAATCATGTAATGCAGCTGTAAAGAAAAATAATCATTAATTTTTACTTTCATTTAGATTACTTTAGAAAAATATGAATGACGCCGAGCAGGAAAAGATGTGACGAAGGCACCCGTTGTTGAGTGTCCCAAGCTTCGCCTGCCTGCTCTAATATTCCTCGTCCTACTAATTTCAAATGTTTATTATGTTTGGTCCCTACTCCATTTATTAAGATATTATTAAATATCTTTCTTTATAATAATTGAAAATTTTGAATATCATACTAATCTTCCTCCACCCTTTTATTCTAATCTAATTATCATTTTCATACGCTTTGTTGTGTCCTGCGTGGTGTTTAAATATTTGTTTTGTCTGACATAGTTTCCTAGATCTATCATGCAAGTCTAACATCACGGGTCATCTTAAACTTGTTTTTCCCAAAGCACAGACTTCGAATAATTTGACTAATTGTATCATCGATAATACCCATATTGTAACGTGACATTGACAAAATGCGATTTGGACAGGGATGCCATAGAAGGAGAAAAAGGTTTAAATCAAAAACATACTTTCCGTTCCAGTTTTATTTACGTAAATATATGTACAACTTACATACAATTTATACATATTAATGTCAATTCATAAGAATTGCTTAGATTTATTTAATATCACATTATCAAACGCAACAAATATATACAAATTAGGTTATAACGCCATCTTACAAATTACTATGGGTACATACTGACACAAAAGTGGTATTAGTATTTGATCTGTCATATTATTACATGATTCTTTATCGTTTAGGTATCGTAAAATTGTAAACTACTTGTTTCAACAATGGAGAATGTTACTAGGTATGCCAAATAGGTTGAAAGTTTGTAACAGTATAGCTTGTACCTATACAAATACACTTTTTTTTGTTGCAGTCAAAAATACCAAGTATAGTTTTAATTTTATAAGCTTTTTAACTTTCGAGTTCCGCTAAAGTCACGTGACCGCTTGTGACGACACAAAACAGACGCCGCGCGCTACTTCGCGCTACTTGGCAGCAAGTATAATACGTATGGAAAGCGCTATAGCGAGCGCATGAGCTGTTTGTTTTATGACGTCACACCGCCGGAATCACCGCGTCGGGCGGTTACGATTTGTTTTGCTTATAAATCAAAAACTAATTGACGTAACAAAATAATTTTTTCAACAGTATTTTTTAGTTAAAAAAAACAATATGAAAGGCTAAAAATCAAAATTTGTTAACATTCTTCATTATCCCTGATTATTCTAGCCTACTGTAATGGTCATCTAAACTGCCGAAACGTGTAAGAGACGCGGTATCGCTAAATATCTTTAAATCAAAACTTAGTGTAGACTTTTAATAACACTGAGTTAATTTTGTAATTAAAAATTAAACGCAATTCTTTAAACATTTTTTGTGTCACAATTGCTTGACTGAAAAATTGACAATTTAACTAAAAGACTTAATTTTCGGGCATTAATCCTTCATTAACGTTTATAAAACCTTTTTCAGTGTTATTTGTCCGAAACCCTGCTGGGAAACCTATGGCGATTTTAAACGGTTACAGTTTCTGCGCCGATGACAGAAGAAAAAGCAGCACCTACTGGATTTGCACCAAGAAAACCGTATGCAAAGCCAAATTCACCACCACCAAGGACGGACAGATGATCCGGTGTGATGTAGAACACACACATTTACCAACGGAATTCATTATTAAGAATGGTATTTACATAAAGATTTAATATATTGATCTCAAAATGTTATTACATTGGTATCGGTAAAATAATTCGTAATTATTACAATTATGGTGTTAGTCTTACAAGAATGGTTTAAATAAACACGTTCATTGGTAAACTGCATTTTCATTTCATTTTGTAATAATATTCTAAATTTTATTCCTCATGGTTGTCATGGTTTTCCGTTGCACAATTTTATTTTATACATTGGGTCATATCCATATCCTAATTTAATTAGTTTCCTACGGCAGCTATACACTCTCATTCGAGAGCACGTGGTAAGTCTCCCTCAAAAAAATTCTGCCACAGTAGTCAGGTGGAAACGACAGTTCAACGCAAAACAGTACCATCGACACTCTCACACTCGCTCTGTCTCGAGCCGTCTTAGAGTTTACAGTCACAATTGTTACATAAATAACGGCGACTGTACCCTCCCGTCCGAGTATATCTCCCCCAAAAACGCCCAGGCCAAATTAATCACGTGCATATGACAGTTCGAGGCGAGCTAGCTTTACCATCTACACTCTTGCACTCGATCTGCGTCTAGCCGTCTCGGTGAGAGTGTATTACGGCAATTATTACATACATATATATAGCGGCGGCTGTACACTCTCGACTGAGAGCACTCAGTACGTCTCCCAAAAAAGACCTAGGACGAAGTTATCTCGTACAAATGATAGTTCGAGACAAGCGAGCACTACCATCTACACTTTCGCACTAGCTGTTCCTCGTGCTGTCTCAGTGAGAGTGTACAACCGCGTTAACGCTCAAAAAAGATCAAATAGACCATTAAACGTCTTACCCACTTTTTACACTTCTCACGGATTGTGATTATGACATATATTAGTATAGAAGGGTTTACCAGAATGTGTGTGTATGACTGCTTTACACCCGAAATAGCTTCGTCGACTGCACTGCCACCTCTCTCTTTTGTTTCTTACATAATGCAGGGAGAACTTGTACCCGTCTACGATCATCATGGTTCTCTTGTTTTTGGATACCGTGTAAGTCACTGGAAATAATTCTTTGATTAATTGATTAAGTTTGTTTAAATTATTCAATAGGTAAAAAGTATTACAGTCGTTATTAAATGAGGTATTTATCTTCTTCAATAGAGGGTCAGATAGTCCCTATAGGTATAAGTATTTTGGGGGCTAAGATTTTCAACACTAGTAAAATAAGTATTTTTTTTTAAAAAGGTTGGTATGCATAACTAAGGTTGTACGTAAGAAATAAATCGATATTTATTTTATAACTTCAAGGCCATTGAAATATGCCGTTAGGAAATGTAGGGTCCATCTGTATTATTGAAAACATCATAATAATTGACAAAACAAGTAACTTTATTGCTACCTTTATTGCCGCTTATTAAATAAACACTTATATACGTAACAAACAATAAATATACAGAACTAAAATAAACATAGGAACCTGAACAAAAAAGTGTTTACTTAAAATACCTATTAATATCTACGGTTAATTTTAAATACGACTAGAGAAGAATACTTTGAGATTAATAAAAAATTCCGCCAAGATAGTTGTTCCTTCGATTTCGCAATAAGCTCGCATATTCGTGGTTGTGAAACCCCCCTACGTGAATGATCTTTAAGCCACTGGTTTTCACTATGGCTCTGCAGCCTTTGTGCAGGTGGGTGGAACACACCCAACGTACAAACGACTTGCACTCCGTTTGCTTGTAGTAAGAGTAATTTTTGTATAGAAGCAGTGGCTTTCCCTTCTGCGATTTTGTGAAATATGCAGGCTCTGTAATGCAATAATTATTTTAGAACTCGCTGAACCGTATAGGAATCAAATAGATAGAAAAATGAAACGAATACATACATAATGTTATTGTACAAGACAGTATAGTTGGTGGCAAGAATCTTGGGCTCTGAGCTTCAAAGCGCATGGTTAAAAAATGTAGACTAAGCGATATTATTATACATTAAACAATAATTACTATGGTTTCATGACCCTATCAAGCAATGTTAAAAATACACTGTTCCTGAAATCATAAGTTAAAGATCGTCAACTGAGTATAAATAAAAAAGTACAGCAAAAAATATTTTTTATTCTCCTCTAAATATAGTAACAATATTAAATAGAGAGCAAAAGAACACAAGAACTTTATCGTCCGAGAGCTAGAAACATTTTTGGGGAGGTATTTGAGGCAAGCTGAAAGCTTATACCTATTATTCTACCCCGACATGGAATTGCAGGCCTGGCTGCTGAGTAGCAGGGCTTTTTTATACCTGGCAGGTAGAAAGTCCCACCAAAAAGACCTGTCTTTTGACAGCAATAAGGCAAATTTCAGCTTGCCTCGAAAACCCCTCCAAAAATGGTCCTTACTCTCGGAATAGTAATACTGAGATAGATATGTCACTATATTTGTACTTAACGTTAATATTTGTCATACACGTGGCAAGTTAAATACAAGAGATCATAAAATTCGTTAAATATCACATACAAAGCACCTCGTTATTCGATTTCACTAAAACTAAACACTAGGATATAATGTATTAAAATTTAAAAGCTTTCGTATAGGATATGTATGAATAAGACCTGTCTCTGTTTGCCTACTATTATCTAAATATATGGTTACAAACGAAATCAAAACTTTATTTCGGCTACAAATATACCTAACAGATACTTTCCACATCAAAACATATTATGCATTTTTAAAAATATCTCTCACTTTTAACAACACTATAGTTTACGTATAAGTATGTAGCTATAGGTAACCATGCCAAACCGTTATTTAAATTTTTTAAATTTACTACGGCACCTCTTAAATTAGAAACAATAATTAGCTCCTGTGCTTATATTGTAATGGTGATAATTAATAACGTGATGACATACATTATTAATAGATAAATAAGGGTAGATCTAAATTAATTTTGTGGATAAATGTGATCAACACACGAAGTAACACAACTATCTGTACGTATTTATCAGATCCACTATTATATGAACCTTCTCTTAGAACCTGCCGTAAATAAATATTCACGGACATTTGACACTTCACGAACTAATCCCAAAGACAACCAATAAAAATACTTGAACATACTTTTTTTTAAATACATACTACAGATAAATAAACACTCAGTGAGTAGATAATTACAATGATCATCACATCATATTTTTTTACCCTTGGGGATCCACATCCTCCGGTGCAATCGACACTGGTATGTCCATTGCAACAATAATGCAGATTAAATATTTCGCAATTCAAATCGCTATAGAGCTCAATTTCATAGGAGATTGGGTAGTATGCGATAATTTTTTAACTAGGTATTTGCTAATAAATTCCACTATCTACTTAACATATAATTAAATATCTAATACCTGCTTTCTCATTATTCTAATTATGATCACAGCAAAGGTAAATATATTTATTGCTTATTACGGATATACATTTATACTAAACATTTCCCTAATATCACCGTTATTAATAAATCGTTTTCTAAAATAAAATGCTGTAAAACTGCTATATTCTCTGTTTTCATTATGTATAAATGAAAAAGAGTATCTACGAGTATACCCTGCAATTGCTTAAAATGAAAGAGTTTGTAACGGACATAAAACGCACTGTCTTCACAATTATTCATTTCTCATTTTGAAGTACCTAGCAACCGAGTGGTAGTGTGTGCGTGCGTGCGTGTGTGTGTGTGTGTGCGTGCGTGTGTGTGTGCGTGCGTGTGTGTGTGTGTGTGTGTGTGCGTGTGTGTGTGTGTGTGTGTGTGATACGCCTTACACTATCCAAAGTGTAATACGCCTTGAAACCACATCCAAGCTTAAACCCACTGTCATACAAAGAACTCCGTCGGCGGGTGATTATGCTGATTCCGCGCGAACACGAGTTTATCTCGCTCCGTATACGCCGTGGCCTCACACCCGTGCCCATTATGGGTGTAACACGACCAGCACCACTTGTTGCCGGTCCGCCATAGTCTTGTAAACGTGAAGTCGCCGAGTTTCATGAGGCTCTCACCGTCTCGAGAACACATGAACTTCACTGTAAGAAAAACATAATCAGTCGTACCAGTTAGGGATTCTTATAACGTTTTTATGAGAGAACACGAGTTTAACTCACTCCGTGGTCTCTCATCGCTTGATACCAGTCTGCCATACTCGCGCAAAAGGTTATTACATTATGTATTATTATTGTTAAGTTTCTTAGTTAATATCTTTGTAGCCAACTGTTATGTTCTATAGTTGTAGGTGAGCATTAAATAAAAGATTCAAATATCAGTAAGTAGGCACACAGCTCAACGGATACGTCTGCACGCCACAGATGACAGGTTTGAAGTGTCAGAAGTGACACTAGCGCCCCCACTGGTCTGTGTGCTAACATTTATTATATATCGTGAACACCACACCAACAACCCCATATAGGAAGAAGTTCTAAGCTCAAAACAAGCAACTCAAGATCATTGTTTACTTTTTCTATTTAAATTTAAAAAAAATAAGGAGACATTTCTTCCCATCACTAATTCTCAAAATTTAGTGTAGTAAATATGAAATCCAAAACAATGGTCCTAAAATCAAGCCAAATTTAATCTTATTCAATAATGGATATAAAATTTTAATTATATTAATAAAAATCGGTACTGAATGATAAAGGTATATTTCACTAGACAATACATGAGTGAAGCCAAAAACTATAAATAATTTATACATATTATTTGTAATAGTATTAATTATAACTGGCAAATGCTCTGCATATACACATAAAATATAAGTATTATGTAATTTTTTTAATTATTAGTACTACTATTAAACGAGAGAAGGAAAGAGAGAAGCCAGTCAAAAGATGGGAGCATGACCTCATCAAAATTGCGGGAAGAACATGGACGAGATTGGCAAGGAAATGGGAGAATTGGAAGAGGTTGGAGGCAGTCTATGCCAAAGGGCACACAGGAATAAATCACTTAGTTAATATATGTAGAAACTTATAGCAATATTGTAATTTCCTGAATAAATGGCTAAATAAATAAATAAATAAAACTATTAAACTTACTTTTATCGGCAAAAAATGTGATCAAAGAGGGAATATCGCTTTTTTAAAGAAGTCTGTCTATGTCTATCTTCCGTCCAAAACAGTCTAATAGCAACAAATTTGTGATAATAAAAAGTTATATAATGCACTTCCAGTAAATTTTCATAATACTAATTTCATTAAAAGTCATGTACTGGTTACAATAGTGTTAAACAGTCAATATATGATGACACTTATTAACAACGGCTGTTACATCGCTTACAACAGGCTAAATAAATTTTAATAACTTCTTTGGAAACATTACAATATTTACTCTTAATTTGGGCATCCATCACCTCCCTATCCGCATGATCAAACAATAAATGCATTGTGTGTAAAACTCCAAATATTTCTTCCGTAGTGACATAGAATTTTAAATCGTCTGTTTCGCCTTTAGGTTGTATAAGTCTTTCTCTTCCATGGAAATCTAAAATATCATAATTTGCGAGAAATTTATAATCTTCATACGTTTTATTTGCTTTGCCCTTTACTTCCTTTAGCTCCTTTATAAAATCCTCATAGCGTGACTTGTCCATGAAATAAACGCTATTATTCTTTTTCCGTGACATTAACTTCTCCAATTTTTCATTGAATTCCTTCTTCATTGATTCCACATAGTATTTGGTGAACTGCATGTATTTCTCGCCTGTGAAACCAAATGTATGTTATTCCAAATGAAAATCAAACCTACGGAATAATCAATTAAAACTATTATAATAAAAAACAGTATAAGTACTTATCTTTTATTTTGAATATATTTTAGACATTTAAGTTATTTACATCTATAACATTATAAAACAACAATGACAATATAGTTCAGTAAAAACCTGAGATCATTTCGAAGCATGGATTTGAATGAAAAATTTACACAATAGTGGTCAAAAATATTGCACAATGTAAGTTAGTAACAAGGTCCAAACTGAAACAGAATGTCACAATTGTATCTTAATTAATCTAATTACAAGGAATAGGTATTTTGATACCTCGTCCAATAAATATATCCTTAAAATATCTATCATGTAAAAATTCTTATCAATACCTAATCCATACCCTTCCCAAAAACTTCTAGTTATATAATTTTCTATTATTTCTATTCATTTAATTGTGTACTTAGTGTTTTTGACTCTAATAAATAAATAAATAATAATAATTTATATTACAATATTGACATATAAATATACAGGGTGTCCCGTAATGAGTGAAGCATCTTTTGGGGGATGATAGCTGAGCTAATAATCTATCAAAAAAACCCAATATAGGTCATACGAAAATATCACTGTTTTTGAGATATTGAGGATTTTGTAGTTTTTTCAAAAATGTTGACCGCACCCAATGTTTTATATTACTGTGGCCGTAATTCTTATTTGTTTTTCATAATTTTTTTACTAAATTTTCTTTATGAGTTGCTTTCTTGGATACGTGCATTAGATATTAATAGAAATATCAGACAACGGAAGAAAAAAAATATTTATTTCAAATTTTCAATAGAGTAAAATTTTGAGGTCAGATTTGATAGTCTGTGGTTTAAAAAAAATGTACTACACTGAGACGGTCAGTGAACTTAAAAACTTCTGTATGTAATACCGATTTCAAAATGGTATAAAAGTTATAGTTTTTCCCTATAGCAAAAAAAAATATTGCAATTTGAAATCAATTTGGGACCTATTTTAATGATACATCCAGGATGATACTTAGTATGAAATGTTATTTTTTTACATGAAAAATAAAATTATATGCTATTATTGGTCAATATTAATAAGAATTCATAATTTGTAATGTGATGTATTGTGTATAAATGCATAAACCTTCATGAAATTTAATGTCCACTTTTATCATATGCCATTACAATATCCTCACATTTCTCCAATATTCTCTAATACTTATCTATGAAAATATTATTTTATTAATTTAAAATAAATCTAAAAGTAAAGCAATTACTTTTGTGCCAAATTTTAGCTATAGTGGCCAAAATTTTCAGAGACTAACCAACATCGCGTGAGATTTCCGGGTCCATAATTATTGGTCTATCGAACTGATGATAGGTGTAGTGGGAGCTGAATTCAAATTTCCAGCTATTTCCATGGTAGAATGTGGCACATCATGTAAAATCAAAGGTTTACAACGGTATAGTACAATAACGGTTCTATTTAAAAATTTTAAAAATTTATGCATTTATACATAATATTTTAAATTACAGATTATGTATTTTTATTAATATTGACCAATAATAGCATATAATTTTATTTTTCATGTAAAAAAATAACATTTCATACTAAGTATCATCCTGGATGTATCATTAAAATAGGTCCCAAATTGATTTCAAATTGCAATATTTTTTTTGCTATAGGGAAAAACTATAACTTTTATACCATTTTGAAATCGGTATTACATACAGAAGTTTTTAAGTTCACTGACCGTCTCAGTGTAGTACATTTTTTTTAAACCACAGACTATCAAATCTGACCTCAAAATTTTACTCTATTGAAAATTTGAAATAAATATTTTTTTTCTTCCGTTGTCTGATATTTCTATTAATATCTAATGCACGTATCCAAGAAAGCAACTCATAAAGAAAATTTAGTAAAAAAATTATGAAAAACAAATAAGAATTACGGCCACAGTAATATAAAACATTGGGTGCGGTCAACATTTTTGAAAAAACTACAAAATCCTCAATATCTCAAAAACAGTGATATTTTCGTATGACCTATATTGGGTTTTTTTGATAGATTATTAGCTCAGCTATCATCCCCCAAAAGATGCTTCACTCATTACGGGACACCCTGTATATCTCATTATACAAATATTACAATAGTATAGAATGTTGATTTTATAATAATATTCCTTATTTCTAAATAACAATAAATAACATACATCAAAGATAACTTTTCCCCATTAGAAGACAAACAATATTAAAAATTTATTTATTTGCCAGATAAAAACTTAAAATTTTTAACAATATTATCAATGGGGTCAGTCAAGTTTAGGGTCCCCCAAACTAGGCTCAACCTGTCTTGCGGGGCCTTATAATGATTACCAAAACCAAAAATTAAAACAGTTTACACTATAATAAAGTAGTAATTAATAAGGAACACAAAAACAATATTTACATTTATTTCATTTAAATTTACACAGAAAATAAGATTATTAAAAATATATATACAGTCAAACCTGGATAAGCGAGAGTTCAAGGGACCACAATTTTATTCTCGCTTATAGAGGTTTCTCACTAACCCGAGTTTCTCTCTTATGCAGGTTCATGGGTAGCGTTTCTCTCTTATAGAGGTACGCAGCAATAACAAGTCACAATAAGTCGCGACATCACATTGTATAGGTCCTCCAAAGTAAAATAAAGGGTCCCTAAGTAGGTTTTTGCTAAAATAGATATTTTTCGGAAATAACGCTTTTAAAGTCATATCATACCGGGCGACAGAGTGAGATTTGGGTTGAGTTGCGGACATGCCTTTTTTATAATCTTAACGAATAGATTAAGACGTTCAATATCACTGAATTAATTCCAAAAAAGAACTAGCTTGCCGCTCGCGGCGTCGCTCGCATGGACTGCAATTTTCTGTATTTTTAGAGACGCAGCGTAGCGCAGTGTTTCTATTTTCATAAAAAATGATAGAAAAAAACATTAGACATTAAATATTTCAGCGATCTAAGACTGTAATTTTTAAAACTTTTGTTGTGCTCCTTTATAAAATGCATACATTTGTGTTCCACGCGAGCGAAGCCGCTGGCGGAATGCTAGTATGTACCTAATGAATAAACTTGACTGTCGCTTATAGAGGTAAAGATGAGTAGCAGTCTCACTTATAGAAGTCCATGAGGGAAAAACGACTCTCTCTTATCGAGGTTTCTGTCTCTCACTAATAGAGGTTTTAGGAGCTAAAAACGTCGGGACCTGGCTATTACTCTCACTTATAGAGTTTTCTCACTTATCCAGTTCTCACTTATCCAGGTTTGACTGTATTAAACATTAACTATAAGTCATTTAAGCTAGGAAAAGAATTACATCCATTAAGTCTTACATTCCTACATGGATACAGAATGTTACCATTGCCTGGAAAACTGAATGTTACCATTGCTGCTTAACTATAATAGGCTTGTTGTCAACTAAAGCTTTTGGTATAAATTGTTCAAAATTGTAATTTTTGTGTTTCTTGTCTGTTTGCATGAGTTTTTGTACGAAATCTATTATAAGTAAAATAATACTTGCTCATGTTTTTTATTTTTCTTTAATTGGGAAAACAAACAGATGCACAGTAACTACAAAAAATGTTTTGCAATGTAATAAAATTTATTAAATCACCAAAAATTACTTCCACACAACGTTCAATATGTGAATTATTCTGTGGTATAAATAAAATACTGTAAATATATGTATTTTTTAAATAACGTTTACATTAAGATCAGTTTGGTCACTTACCATATTCTCACAAAAATTTGATATACATAAACTTTCACTTACACTTTTAATACATGATTTTCTTTCAAATTGAATTCTTAAATCCAACTGATTGGAAAACACACTGTTCGCAATATAACATTATAAACAACATATAATATTTACAAAGTTAGGTTACTTTGCACAGATCTGCGTTGTTTTAAAAAAATACAACAAGCACAAAATATATTTAACCACTACACGCGTTTTATTATACTAATTATGGCTAAAAATTAAATAGAAAATACAAGATTTCTATAAATTGTTTGTTATTTTATTTACATAACCTCAATCTCGAGATTGTCAAATGTCAACTGTCGTCTGTCATTATATGTTCGGATACACAATTTGACACATACGCAATGGATTTGATTAATTTTCATCCCATTTTTGTTAAGAATAATAATTTTGGTTGTTATATTTAACTTTTTGTTAATTCATACTTTGTATGTTACAAAAATGAATAACATCCAAGTTTCTATGAATTAGAATTTTTGTAGTGGTTAAATATACAAGTATATTTAACCACTACAATAATCTGCATAATCAGATACAAGTGGTGGTTCGTGGTTATGATCCAAATTATATCGTACACCAAGTCCGTTAGAGTCTAAATGAATCTTTCCTTTACATCCCATGTGCTGTTTGGAGCAATACCAGTTTCCTGAAGAACGGTTTTGAGAGAAAGTATATCCTCGAAAGACAAGAATATTCTTCTTGCTTCTCTTTGAAGGAATAAGGACGTAGTTGAAATCTAGAAATATATATAAATTGATATATTTTGATCATATTTCTTAAAACTACAGTTAAGGTTATGAGGTAGGCTTTATTATTTATTTAAAGTATAAAGTATTTGAATAGTATCAATAGAGATAAGAAAAATGAATATGATTTTTGTATGTCATGATATTTATTAATCGTATTTTGTCCCGCTTTTTCCATACGCCCTTAAAGTATACATTTCTCATAATGAATAACAAAATATTATAACTTTCACAAACCTTTCAATAAAATTAACAATTTCAATAACAAACATTTACCGTCAATAAACATTTTATCAGAAAACCATCAAAGTTGAAAAAAAATTATATCGCTCTTTTTTCCATTCTCCTCGGTTCTCTTTGACTTCTGAGTCAGTAGAGAACCAAAAATGTGTCGATTAAAAATGTTCCTTTTTAAATTATGGGCTCTCTTCGACACAATCTGTACCATATTCTAGTACTTAAAATATCTACCGTCTCCTATTCTTGTCATATAAGGGGGTGGATGGTTATGTCCAAGATCACATTGCGTAATTCTACCACCGACAATCTTTGCCCTCGCCTGGCAATGACCTCTTTTATATTTCGAGCAATACCATATCCCGCCACTCTTTGAAAACGTATAATTTTGGATGTATAATAAACGTTTGTTGTCCTGATTTAAGATGAACGTGAACCCAGCTGTAAATAATAATATATTATACTAATAATAATTTATTTATAGATAAACATCCATATAATGTTAGTAAACATTGATCTTACAGACTATGTTAGTATTTATTAAATATTATAATCGAATAGTATTAAAAAAGTCAATTTTTATACTTAACGTATTTTATAATTACTCTTTAAATAATAAATGACAGCTTGATTTAAGTAAAGACTTAAGAAAAATAGGAACGTATTTTTCACGAATAGATAAGTTTTTAGTAGTTTTTTATGTAATACTACAAATATATACACCTACACATTTTTGAAAATATCGGTATTTTATTGTGTGCTCCTGCCTTCAGCGCTGTTTTTTACAAGGTTTTTGTATTGACTATTAGTTCAAAAATCGCAGTTTATCAAACACAATGTAACTATTTAAAATACTCTTCCTCTGCTTTTTGAAAATGTATTCAAATTCCGTATTGTTTATTTCGGACGAAGTTTGCTACAATTGAATATTAAAAATAAATGTATTTATTTAGATTCACAGTATAAAGGAGATAATTCTTTTACGTGTTTAAAACCCAAATTCTCCCTTTTTTCATTCTTTTTATTCTTTCCATTGTATTATCTATAATATCCGCTTAAATAAATAAAAACAATAAAACTAGATATATTGACATAAATTGACTATAATTCAGTTAAAACTTGAGGCACATTTAGACAAATTATACAACACATAAAAAATAACGTAATTCATCAATTTATTATTTTGTACGTAACAGAAACTTAAACAATTATCACCGTCTTAAGACAAAATAAAAATCATTAAATTTTTCTATAATTGGAACAACCTAGATGTTTTCCTAAAATAAACACCCTTTTTGTGGTAAAAGCCTATACATAAACTTTCCATTTAAATTTTCAAATACTTATTGTCTTCTATTTTTTCAAGGAACGGTGGTTCATGGTTATGGTCTAAATTATAAAAAATAATTCGGTCATTTTTAATCTTTAACCTAGCAGGACATTTGCCCCTCCTATACTTGGAGCAATACCATAATGCACTCGTATTATGGTTTGAAAACGTATAATCCTGAACTCTCACGAGACAACTGGATTCCCTTGTAGAGATGTAATCAAATACCACTGGAAAATTAACATAATATTACCATTTTTCTACCAAGTTCAGATAAATCAACTAACGGCCGTTTTCAATAATGTATCAAAGATTATAGATAGATCTTTTATTATAATTATTATCTCAGATTATATGACGTAAGGTTGACAAAAGTCATAGCAAAGGCTATCCGTTGACAGCATATTGAAATCAAAGTAAGTGAAAATAGATAGATTTGTCTGACTTTAGTAAGCAAAACAAGGGATAGATAGAATATTGAAAACGGCCGTATGAGAATAGAAACCCTATTCTCCATTACATTTTTAAAATGAAAGAAAGAAAGGATCGTTTAAAAAAAATCAAAACATTATTATTCATCTATTAGGGCCGTCATATCAATTGCAAATTAAACTATGACAACAGTTTAAACTGCAATTCATATTACGGACCTAGGACATCTATTTTTAACCGACTTACAAAAAAAGGAGGAGGTTATCAATTCGACCGTTTTTTTTTTTTTTTTTATGTTTGTTACCGCATATCTCCGGCGTTTATGGACCGATTTGGAAAATTTTTTTTGCAATTGAAAGAGTAAAGTTCATGTGTGGTCCCATAGAAATTTGGTTCAAGTCTGATCATCCATGTGGAAGATATTCCAGGGAACTCCTCGAAAATCAACGGAATAAGCTCTGCGGCTAAGGTTTAATGATGTATACAACGTGTCCCAAAATTCAACGATAATACGGCACCAGGTGGTGGGCCTACTCATAACTACTTGAGGAAAAATAAAATAAAAATTCAATCTAACTTATTTTTTAAATTAATAAAAAAATTGATTTGCTTCAAAAATTTTCACCTCCTAAGACATTTTTTGTTACCATATCCACAATTTTACTAATATTTCTAACTTTTCTTTTGTATTGGAAACCTAAGTAGCGCTGCTATCCACCACAATCATTTAAATATTCAGAATGCATGTAGTTTTGACATAAAAAGCAATTGAAATTGTATTTTTCTCTAAAATTTCGAAATTTTTACTTTCAGTCAACTTTGATTCATTGTGGTGTAAAAAAAATGTATCGTCACTATTATGGCAAATCTTATCAAAAGTTG
This sequence comes from Phoebis sennae, assembly GCA_001586405.1. Taxonomy (NCBI): domain Eukaryota; kingdom Metazoa; phylum Arthropoda; class Insecta; order Lepidoptera; family Pieridae; genus Phoebis; species Phoebis sennae. Next base: position 586,636 of record LQNK01000366.1, on the reverse strand, counting down.
GCGCGTCTATTCAAGATGATAAAATGGTAAAATACTTATACTAAACTAGCAATAAAAATCGTACAGGTCTAAGCAAGAGTAAAGCAAGAGCAAAAAGTTAAAAACGACTTTTACTAATCAACTTTTACTATGAGGCCAAAACAGTAATTGTTCTTTAAAAGAGGTCGAAGGAATTATAAGCCAAACAATTTTACATTTATTTTGTGTTATTAACATTAAAGTTAATGTAAAATTGTTTGCCACCGTCATTAATACAAGCATGAAATCGGCTTAAAAAACGATCGTTTTATTTGTCGTGCATATCTTTTATCATTGATTTGATTTCAGATGGTAGACGACCCTCTGAAAACGTTCGATGCACATTAATAAATACTCGATTATAAGGATATCTCAGCGTTTGGGTACCTTTCTTGATACAAATTGCTGGCAGCGTAATCATTGCATAGAGTTACTCCATAAATGAGATGCATAATATCGTATTCCAACGATGTGTAGGGTACCGGCATGCTAAACGGTTTGAAATATGCGAAAAGTCCAGTTCACACAAGCAGAGTTCAAGATAATACCAAGTCCAGTTCAGTATGCAGTTCGCTTAATCCAGTCCAAAAATCAAAGCCAAAAATACGAAACTTTGCACAATTAATAAAGGATTATAGCGTACTGATTTGAAAACAGTAATTAATCTTTTGCAATCTAGGTATTTTTCAGTAATAAGTATTAATATTAACAATTTATGAAGATTGATTCTTCTCGTTAAAAATAGTTAGAATGGTTGTCCTGGCTGATTTCCTATGTTATTTTACCATTTTATAATCTTGAATAGATGCGCCAACTTTTGATAAGACTTGCTAAGTGGAGACTATACATTTGTTTTACACCACAATCAATCAAAGTTGACTGAAAGTAAAAATCTTTCGAAATTTTAGAGAAAAATACAATTTCAATTGCTTTTTATGTCAAAACTACATGCATTCTGGGTATTTAAATGATTGTGGTGGATAGCAGCGCTACTTAGGTTTCCAATACAAAAGAAAAGTTAGAAATATTAGTAAAATTGTGGACATGGTAACAAAAAATGTCTTAGGAGGTGAAAATTTTTGAAGCAAATCAATTTTTTTCCATAATTTAAAAAATAAGTTATATTGAATTTTTATTTTATTTTTCCTCAAGTAGTTATGAGTAGGCCCACCACCTGGTGCCGTATTATCGTTGAATTTTGGGACACCCTGTATATCAACTGAATTGTGACTAGATGATGTGATTACCCTTCACAGGACACTAAAAAGGATAAAATAAAAATTTTTGCCAAAAAATAGAACCGACTTCCTCGCTCTAAAAAGTAGAAAATAACTTTTATTTCATTTTTGTTGAAATCTATACAAAGTCGGTGCCTTATCTATTTTCAATTTAACAAGATTTTGCACCGACTTTGTATAGATTTCAACAAAAATGAAATAAAAGTTATTTTCTACTTTTTAGAGCAAGGAAGTCGGTTCTATTTTTTGGCAAAAATTTTTATTTATTCTACATTAAGGAGTCATTTACTTTTTTAATCTAATTGTAGTTAATTAAAGATAGATTACTTTTTCTTTAAGATTTGATAAGTGTAACTTACCCGTGTGGCGATGAATTAGAATACTTGTGTCGCCACCCTATTTCTACCCGTGGGTGACGTAAGAGGCGATAGAGGGTGATTCTGCTGCATAACATCTTCAGCAAAAGAGTGGAAGCCGAGCATTGCACGATTGTGCTAAGCTCGCATAGGTGTAACTACCACCTCCCAGCAGAAGATCGGGCGTTAAGCAGTATTGCACTGTGTTTCGTACGGTGAGCGAAGGTCTGGAGGCCTGTATTCCTATTCCACTTCAATCCTGTCCTACTCTTCTCCCAATTTCCCATCATTAATCCTCTCCTTATCCCATTCCCTTCCTTCAAGCTGGCAAGGCATCTGCAATACTTTGATGGTGTGGATGTTCATGAGCTGTGGCCATTCACCTAACATCACGTGAACCGCATGCTCCTTTTGCCCGCTCTTAAAAAAATAGTGTAAAAGAATAGTTCCAATAATAATCTACGTAACATTCAATTAATTTAATTTCGTTAACATGAAAATATACTATAATCAGATAATTCTATAATCGGTTCAGAAAACTAAAATATCAGATTAAATCTTTTTAAACAAAAAATACATTCTTTCATAGTAAATATTGAAAGATAATTGTTGTTAGCAATTTGAAAAGTAAGTACTACAGTCGACTACAAATTCGACATGCCTTTGAGGACATTTTGACACATCGCCATCTTTTCACAAACAAAGCAAAGCTTGTACTAAACTAGACAACTGACAAACCTACTTAAACATTCTTTTTGGAAATATCTGTACTATAGATGAATCAACAGATCATAACAACAAACATGAACAGTCTAAATTTTCTACGCATGGATTATTGGATGGATTTATCCACTGCACCGCACATAATACATTAAAGAAAACTGTACAAGCATTGCTTAATTTGGGACTATGTAGATGGCGTAGTGTTAACTGTCCCTGAATGTTTATTTATTAGTAGCTACCACTAGCGCTAAGATAAAACCCGTATTACAGTGTTAAATATTTTCATTTTTACAGTGTATAAAGACAACATTCTTTTCCTCCTCTAAAAGTCGTTCTTATTTTAAAAAGTCCTATCTGGTAGTGGAACCTAGATGATATTAAATATTTACTAGGGACCTGCCCCGGCTTTGCACGTGATATATTAAGCATGTTATATACATATAAACCTCCCTCTTGAATTACTCTATCTATTTAAAAACCCCATCAAAATCCGTTGTGCAGTTTTAAAGAGGCGGGATGTATTTGATGAAAATAAAATGAATATCCGATAGGGTTAGCTCCAATGGGAGCCGTGCCCTTCCCGTAAAAAATAATACAGCATATTATCTACTTATAGTCTTACAGACTGATTGCATGATACACCCAAGAAAAAAGTTTTGAACATATAAGCATACAGACGCGGGAAGCAACTTTGTTTTATACTGGTGATCTTTCCTTCTCTTACTTTTTACGTCAATATTACTTAAAATAAGTCCCATCTGGTAATTGAATCAGTTTGGGCGGTTCGTGATTATGCATCAGTTCAGCATAGGTCACCTCCCCATCTCTAATCTTGACTTTAGCGGGGCAATTCGCTCGCCTCCCCCTGGAACACTTCCAGGTGTACCCGTGGTAGTTCTTGGCGAAAGTATACCCGTCCACCTTGAGGAGACGAAACCCGGAGGATGTTGTTATGTATTCGTAGTTCACTGAAATGGAATATATGTGACATTATAACATTACACTAATATTATACAGAGGAAAACTTCGTTTGTTTGTAATGGATAGGCTCAAAAAGTATTGGACTGATTTAAAAAAATTATTTCTCCATTCTAAAGCTACATTATCCACGACTAACATAGGCTTATAGGCTTTTTTATAGGCTATATATAAAACATTTTGCAAAGAGAGCGTCAGCTAGTATATTATAACACTAGCTGCGCCCCAGGTCTTCGCTCCTGTGGGAGTATCGGGATGATATATAGCCTAGAGCCTTCCTCGATAAATGGGCTATCTAACACTAAAAAAACGAATCGGTCCAGTAGTTCCTGAGATTAGCGCGTTCAAACAAACAAACTCTTCAGCTTTATAATATTCATATAGATTCAAAATAGGAAACCATTTTACCGCCGTTGCACAAATCCCTTTTGAACTAAAAAGTTATTCAATCTTTTTCCTGTACCATTCGTTATTGTTAAAATTATAACGATTATAGATAATGCCATCCACGACGACGCGCCCCACCAATTTTTGAATTTGGAATATGATCGCAACACTTCTTCCTGATTAGTCTATTTATTTTAGTGTGCATGTGCACACGTGGGTAACGAGTGTATACCTATAAAACTTCACACAAGCGGAAGCTTGCATACATATTGCACATATATGTCAACGACTGAAAAGATAGTGGGGTTCGTATTTATTATTATCTATGTATCATTCTAAGCTGTATCTAAATCTGTTCAGTCGTTACATATAAACTTACATAGTTTTATTGTATGAGAACATTGTGGGTTATATACATCTGCTAAATAAAAATCATTTAGATTTATTTTTATCAATTTAATGTACCGTAAACATTTGATTCGGATTATTCTTTATCAATATTTACAATATTGAATGTATCATAAAGGTATGAAGAAATATTGTCCTAAAAGTCAGTAATAACTATGTTAAAACTTAAAAGACTGAATGATGTACAAAATTTTAATTTTTTATAATTTTTATTCCTTCTTCTTACAATTTATCTGATCCGCTATCTTTACGAATTATTCTTATATTTCTTAACGATTTTTCAAACACAAGTTGCTTTGAGATTACGGCATTTGTTTCCTTTACTGTTGATATGTACTTTGTCTACTCTTAAATAAGATTCATTTTCAATTAACATTGAGATTCTAATCTATTTATGATTATGATTCAAATCACAATTATATATCTTGTTGCCCCTCAGCTGCAGCCTCGCTTTGCACTGGTTCCTTCTATTCTTCGAGCATATCCAGTAGTCGAAATGTGGAGACGCCTTGTTACATTTTGAAAAAGTATACCCCTCGTACAGGATCAGCCGAGTTCCATGCAGTGTGGTGAGGTATTGGAAACAAGTGTCTGAAAGAGGAACGTGTGTAGAGAAAAAATAAAGTACTAAAAATACGTGTGTTGTCACCCCATTTCTACCCATGGGTGTCGTAAAAGGCGACAGAGGGTAATCTCTTGAAAAATGCTCGGCTCCCACTCTTTTAACGCTGAAGATGTTATACAGCAGAATAACCCTTTGTCGCCTCTACGAAACCCACGAGTAGAAATGGGGTGGCGACATATGTATTCTAACCCGTCGCCACACGGGTTTAAAAATGTTTATACTGTTATCTAGATAATTCTCCTTTAGTTAACACGTTCGTTGCAGCATCGTCACATTGCGTTAGGCATGCAGTTATGACATAAGAATAACCTACAAATACAAAAAAATATTAGGTATCCATTGCATCTCCTACAGCAACAGATGATAAGTCAGTATGTGTAGTAAGAAGTGATGAAAAGGTTTATTTAGCATATTAATAGGATTTCAAGGAAACATTTTCATTCTAATTGATTTATACGAAAAAACACTTCACTAGTTAGACAGTTGTATATTTTCTACCCTATATTAATAATTTAATTGCAAATTAGACCGATTTTGAACACCATCTTTAATAATAATTTTCCTGAACATTTACCAAGGTTAGAGCATCTCGCAAGGAGTGGAAAAACTCGATAGTCACCGCACAATACGAAAGTCCTGCAGGAGATCTCAGATTTCCTAACGCAACGAACGTGTTAAAAATACACAAGTTCAATGATTTTGAAGTTGTCAACAGTAAAAAAAAATCCTCTACATTAAATTTGCATAGATTATTAATTCTTGAACTTACTTTCAGGCAACACTCTCTGCCTAGGTGGGTCATGGTTATGCTCATATTTGATTGACTTCAAAGTGTCGCCAACCATCTGCACGGTCACTCTGCAGCCATTCTTCGACTTCACACAATTCCATCTCGTGTTTATCCCCTTGCTTGCACTGTGCTTGTTGAACCTGTATTTGTTTACGTAGAGCACTGTGCTTCCCATTATGGTCTCTTCGAAATACACTAAAATCACATTTTAGTCAGTAATAAAGGAAACTTAAATGTGAGGTTAGGTTAAATTTTAGGGAAGTTTATGCGGGCTATATGAAAACTTCACAAAACTATGATTTAAGTTATTTATTTCATAACATTAGTTTATATTAATCAATGTATTATGGCCCAAGTGACTGGTAAGATGTACTCGTATAACCAACGTATATTAGTTTCATTAATTAATGTACAAAAATAACACAAACACATAAGCAAAAATCATAAATAAAGTTTTAGTTTGCATATGGCGCCCTCTAACAGGCAACCTTCGGATAAAGTACAAAACTATACAGTATAAATATTACAAGCATTACCCGTATATGCATAACATTTAAATAGTAAATAGGGACAATAAAATACTATTTTCAAAAACAAGTGTACAAAACTCAATTTAGTTCAATTTTCAAAATGGCGCTAACAAATTATAAATAGCTATATTCTAACGTAGAATCCGCTTTTCGTTTGCACGTATCTTGAAGGAGGGTGTTGGTGATCACACTCCCAATTGGTGAGCCTTTCATTCTGGATCCGCAGCCTGGCTCTGCACTTCGGGGCTTTGGAACACCTCCAGAAATAGGAACCCTGGACTTTCCAGAATGTATACCCTTGGAATCTCACGAGGCGACTGTTTTGACTCGTTTGAATATATTCAAAGCATGTATCTAGAACAAAAAATTCATTCACTTATGAAAAAGATGGATTGTAGGAGAAGTAAGTGTTGTCGGCGAGAATGAATAAGAAAGTAAACACGAAGTTGATATTAAGATACCGGCGTCTATGAACTTACGGTCGTTGTCACCAAAAGTACATATCTCAGCCATGGGCGTACCGAGGGGGGGGGCAGGGGAGGGCAGCTGCCCCCCCCCTGGACATCGTATAGCTCTCTACTCTCTATTGTTATGGATTAAAATTTTAGAATTTGCAGGATAACTTGTGGGTGTTTTCCTTATATATGTATATTGTAGGTGTCTTTGCTTTACACACCACACGTGTAAGGCAAAACAAGCGCGCGGGAACTGGCTTAAAAAAATTGATTTGCCCTCCCCTAGCCCAGAACCTGGGTACGCCCATGATCTCAGCAAAGTCTTAAAAGGGGTACAGAAAAAGATGACTGACGATAGAAAATCGTAGACATATAAATGAAATACCAAAATGTATGTTTTGATAATCTTCGAATAGTTTAATGGATTCAATATGAATTTCATGTCGTAACAACGTCTCATGCCCGATTTCTAAGTATTTCAGTGAAACTGTCAAACTTACGGATTCATAAAAGCTATACAAATTTCAGACGAAATTTGACATTGAAGCTCAGAAACGCAATTGCCACATATACCGGACGTTTAGCGCTATGGAATAGAAAAACTGGCGTTAAAGTGACTCGGAAACCGTGCTACAGACGCTTAACATAACAAAAGTATACACAACGACAAAACTTTTATCTTTTTTCAAATATTCTTTTCCGTACAAGCACACACTAATCATTAACTTTAATAAAGAAACCAGTTTTGGACTTAATATACGTCGGAGGCCGATGACTGTGCTCAAGATTCCAGTACGTCATCTGCTCATCTTTGATGCGTATCCTCGCCTTGCACTTTGGTGCCTTGGAGCACCGCCAGTAGTAGCAGTCACTGACTTTGGAGAAGGTGTACCCTTGTAGCATTACTAAACGCGTCTTTGGGTTTATTTGGATGTACTCGAAGGTCAGATCTGCAAGGAAGCATTATCAATATTTGTTAGTTGTTAATATCAAATTCTGCCGATTATATTTGAAGTTGTATAGTAGATAACATACTTTCAAAAGATTAATACGACTACAGACTACAGTTACAGGTCTTCATTTATCTGACGAATCATAGGGAAGAAATATTGTTTCATGTAAATGACTTAAATGAACATAAAGGAACTTTACGCCCAAATAATTTATGTCCTTTTATTCATAATATATATTATTTTATCCAAAACTTCCCTTGAATTTGAAAATAGACATAAAAGTGTAATGGAATGATAATACAGTTTACATTTACAAATAATAATAAATACACACAAAAAATGCAAATCCAGTTTTATTGTAATTGATACACTCAATTATATTTCTTTATTAATTTTATGTTTAGTCTATGGACATTATACATAATTGTCATTAATTATGAAATAATTCTTTCTTTCTTTAAATAACCAAATTGTATTTGACTTATAGTGGTATAATGGTACTAATTGACAATACAATGCTGGTAATACTTAACATGATATTCTATTGCCTAGTAGATTACATTAAATGCAATTCATATTTAATACGTTTTTAAATCCTCATACAAAAAACGCATAGATTTCATTAAATGCAAAAGCCTTTTTAGAGTCTATAAAATAGAATCAAAGCTATCTTGATAATTCTTCCATTGAATCACGCCAGTCGGCGGATCATGATTGTGCTGAAGATACACATCAGTGATGACGTCATCCTTGATCCTTATCTTGGCCTTACATGAATTAGCCTTCCTTGAGCACCTCCAGTAGTACCCTGCATCGTTCTTAGAGAAGGTGTACCCTTGGACCTGTACCAGGCGACTACCCCGAACAGTTGTTATGTATTCGAAATGAACATCTGGAAATAGGAGACCTGATAATTTTTGAAAGTACCCACTAGTTAAATGAAACTGCTGCACGTTATGCAATTTATCTAATCGTGAAACATTTTGTGAATTCCTAGCAGCATAAATAAAAAGGCTACATTGTGCAATTCCTCCATTGGTGAATTCTTAGGAAATTCAGACCTTTTTTTATAAATCAGGCAAGCGGGCTGAGCCTGACCCTGATGTTAAGACCGACGCCCATGGGCTGCAGCCCATGAACACCCATGATATCAGAATGTTGCAGATGCCTTGCCGGTTTGAAGGAAGGGGAGGGGATAAGAAGAGGATTAATGATAAGAAATTGGGAGAAGAGTAATATTACGATTTCTAAACAAACTCATGATAATATGATGATTCACGTGATCACTTTTTATGAATCTACTATTTGAATTGAAATCAATTAATATTTCCCCTAAATATAAATATGTTTTGCATGAAGGATCGTAAAGGGGCTTTTTACGATCCTTCATACAAAACCGTCCAATGGATGAATCCTAAAAATGATTGATATGATTTACCTTAAGTAGCATTTTTAGCCCTACTGATGACAGAAAATAGAAATTGAAGATACATATTTATACCAATTGAGTTAAATTGAGGAAAGGTTTTACCAACTCCTTATGTTTAATGAAAATTAAACACAGAATATGAAAAAAGTAATCTAATATTATTTTCTTATAACTTTTACTACATTTTGTGTATTTGCATAAAATGTTATAGTTGAGATATGACATTCAAGGCTCTAGGTTAATAAAATTATTATATGGAAACTTCGAAAATATGTATATTTTAAATATTAATACTTAAATTATACAAGATACTCGCCATGAAAAATCTTAAACAGATTGAAAATATAATATTAACAAGTCTATTATTATATATTATGTTACCGTGAATGTCCAAATTACATGTTAAGATACACTGGTGCCTCCTTACATCCACCAAGACCGTAAGTTATTCACCGGTGATTGTTGTCATACACCAAAACGAATTGATGAATGTTGATTATGGGCGAAATTATGATGCCTGATAGAAAAATAATGATGTGTGGAATCAGTCCGATCGGATGCCTTAGATAAGAAGACGCTCTAGGCTTCGAGGGTTATTTTTTGCCGTAACTACTCATATTAGGTCTCAGCGCAATCAAAGTACTTCTATTTTTAACTATAACATTAAAAGCTGAATCTCAGATTCACTGTATCTCCTCTGTGTATATTAACATTCAAAAGAGTATATCCGATATAAGTATAAATTAAGAATAATTTCCGAGTTACACCATGGTGAAACCACAGAAACAAGGGGTTGTTGATATCCACTGGTGCATCTTAACATTCACAGTAACATATTCATTATTTCGTGTTAATTACATATTCGTACTTTAAGTCTAAGCACAACGTAAACTAAACATTATTTTTATAAAATAACATAGGTATATTTATTCTATTCTATTATTTTAATGTAAAATTAAATTGTCATTTCATAATAGATGAACCTTAGCAAGGTATTAAAAGTATCGTATATTTTATTCTTAACCCCTTCCTATATGTATACCAAGGTTCAAAAACGATTCAGTAGTTTTAGCAGGAAAGAGTTACAAACATACATACACCCTCACAAACGTTCGCATTTATAATATTAGTAGGATGTATTTAATGTATAACTAGCCTCAGTCAACGGCCTCACTCGTATTAGATTTAAGAACTATATCAATAAATGGTATCCTATTACCTCTTCCAGAGTACTGATTCACACTTCCGATTCTGGTCGGAACGAAGAGGTATCCGTCGAAATTTGTATCTTCTTCCGAATTTCGATACTTTCCGATCTGATTCGTATTTGTGAATAGGGGGCCAGCTAAGCCTATCTAAATCAATATAAACTATATTTTTAACCGTTGGCAACTATATTTCACCCAGAAATCTTGACATACCGTCCATTAGCCTTTCTAAAGTATCTGGCCGGGGCGTGGTTATGTTCCAAGCAGTGGAAGACCAGTTTCCCAGCACTGTCAAACCGAAGCCTGGCCATGCACTTCATTGACGCTTTCTTGACACAGTTCCAGTACCTTGTGTCGTTCGTCGTTTGGCTAAAAGTGTAGTTTCTAAGAAGAAGTAACGGCCTCTTCCCGTTTTCGACGTTTATATATTCAAATTTGAACTCTGAAAATTTTTGTTGAAATTAGTTTATGTACTTTCGACCTATATCAAATTACATTCAGTAAATATTGTTTCAAATATTCTATATTTCACTGGTGTCCTTACAAAACTTAAAACTGTCGTAGGATTTTTTACTTTTTTTTCAAAGCAGGCAATCGGAGCATACTGTTCACCTGATGTTATGACTGACCGCAGCCCATGAACATCTGCAACATGAAAGTATCGCAGATATCTTGCCGGCTTAAAGGAAGGGGATAAGGAGAGGATTATCATTTTGGCGGCGGTGACTTTTAAAGGTAAAAAAAAAAAACAATTATTTTTTAATCCTTTATTAAATGCCATGCATATTAAAACTACGAAAACATAGTTTTACTTATTATTTGTTAAAATGTCTGACCAGAAAAAATGTGTATGAAAATAATAATAATTAAGACTATATGTACATATCACACTACAAAATGTTCGCTAAATTATTATGCCATTATTTAGTAGTATAGTAAAATTTTATATACATTTTTTTTTCACTACATTAAAATATTCGAAGTTAGTATTAATCAAATCAAATATAAGTGATATTAAGAATTAAAGATAAATCATGATTTAAAGTTTTACGTAGTAAACTCGCATGCAAGAACGAATGCCAGTGGCATCTTATCCTTATTTCTTTTTTAAGGGCGTCTTCACATTTTTGGCAAGCGCCGGCGGACTATGAAAGCCTAGTTAGTCGCAAATTTTATAAATACCCATTTTAATTGTTTTTGAAAGAATCAAATTTTTTTCATGAGAGTTTTGAATTTTCTAATCCTAATAAAAACTTAACCAAAACAACTTTTATATACGAATATTTGAATATTTGGTCAAAAACCACTTTTTTTAAGTCGGCTTCTGACGACAATTTTTACATTATTTTGTATCTCAAAGGTTCTTTTGTGAAACCTTCTTAAAGGCCACCAGTGAGTTGCAATGGTATAGTCATATTGCTTTCTAAAATCATACATTGACTCTTAACGAATTGTACATTTGTCATAAATTTGCAAACTATTAAAGATTGGAGACATATGAAATTGTATGAAAATCACACATCGTCAACGATTCTGTGTAATTGAACAATCCAAATATTCAGCGTAAATGAAATTTAAGTCTCTCAAAACTTGTAATCTGTCTCTCAAAATCAAAGCAAATCATTTACATAATATTCACTAAATTTAAGAACGCCTTAAAGTTGAGTATCATTTTAGTAGAAATGTACACTATTTAAAATCGACTATTAAAAGACGCTAAACTATTCTATAAACGTAAATCATGGTGAGGCTAACACGCGGTTGCGACGCATTTACAACGCAACGAAGACGCCCTAAACTCACTTTTCTCTCAATTGAATATAACGCCCATTATTCTGCATCAAATACCGCGGCGGTTCATGATTGTGGTACAGCTGGTGGAACACCATCTTCCCCTTGTGGTCAAACCGCAGCCGAGCCTTGCACTTTCTGGACGCTTTTTTCACACAGTTCCAGTACCTCGAATCTGTAGTTGTTTGTGAGAATGTGTACTTCATGAGACTCAATATCGGCCTCTTCCTATTCTCCACATACATATATCTATATGGCAATGGAAAGCCTGAAAACATTGTCTTATGTTAGTTATCATTCGATGACCCGACGACAGTGGAAGTCACCAGTGCGGAGTGTGGGTTCGATCCCCACGAGTGGCAAATTATTATGTGGTGAACATTGTAATTTTCTATGTCTGGGTGTTAATATATCTATAGTATGTATTTACAAAAAAAAGTATGTTTAAGTATGTCTATTAGTTAACTAGTTTCTATAGTACAAGTTTTGCTTAGTTTAGGACTAGATAGCGTAGTGAATATTTATTTATTTATTATAATCTTGAGTCCAAATGTTCAGTAGAATGTTTACTTGTAAGATGCTTAAATATCGTTCTGTCCTTTTCTCTCTTTATCAGAATAACTCTGCTAGCATTTACGACCTCCTTAAAGTTTAGCATGGTGTCAGTTCTCTTACATTTTTTCAATGAATACATATTATTGTTACAGTTTTTATAGACCCTTCTTTTTATTCTCATTAGGTGAACGTTTGGCCACAGTTATGCCTGATGGTAAGATCATATATTTTCCTTGCTCGAACGAATTAGGAATGAAGTACATATTTCGTTTCGTGCGGATATGAGAGATATCAAATAAATAAGGATGGAGACCAATTATAACTCCTCTATGAGGGGAAGGTTGTCAATTCGGGTAGAACTTTTAACAAATTCCTTACATAAAAGATATTCTAGAATTATCATACTAATGAAACTTTATCCTCATTTTATTTGTATATTGTGTTCAAAAAAAGAAAAAGATACACATTATTCATATATTATGAAAAATTCATGCAGTTAAGTTAAGATATATTGATTTCGAAAATAAAATTATCCAAATTCCAATGAAATTTCATTCAACAAAACTTCATTAAATTCAATTAGTTTTGATATTATCAAAATATTATATCAAAACTAATTCAATTTAAAATACGTGCCATTCTTCGTGATCATGTACTTCGGTGGGTCATGGTTGTGTTGTAAGACACTATTAGTAATGACGCCATCTTTGATTCTGATCTTCGCTTTGCACTGAATCCCCGACTTTTTGGAGCACACCCAGTAATATGAATACTTATTGTTCCTTGTAAATGTGTGCCCTTCACATAGAACTAGTTGCTTATTATTTATCGTCGTGACGTAATTGAATGATAAATCTACAAAAATATATTAAATATTAATATTTTTATTTTGTACTACAACTTAGAACAGGATGGTCGGATGGCATAGGCAATGTTGTGGAGAATTTGTGGATATAATTAGCTAAATACATCTTTGAAAAGCACATAAGGAGAGCTATATTCGTAGTAAGTACGCGTAAAATTAGTATACAAAATAATCTTGAACAAAATAAAAACGTAGGATTTATTCAGATTTTTTGTCCACTCACAGGAAAGTAACGTAGTTCATAGGAAAGGTTTCTATTAGTTACTAGGACCTATTCATTAAATTGTAGGTAATGAAGAATGTTAACAAATTTTGATTTTTAGCTTTTCATATTGCTTTTTTTAACAAAAAAATACTGTTGAAAAAAATTATTTTGTTACGTCAATTAGTTTTTGATTTATAAGCAAAGCAAATCGTAAGCGCCCGACGCGGCGATTGCGGCGGTGTGACGTCATAAAACAGACAGCTCATGCGCTCGCTATAGCGCTTCCCACACGTACTATAGTTGCTGCGAGGTAGCGCGGCCCGCGCGGCGTCTGTTTTGTGACGTCACAAGCGGTCACGTGACTTTAGCGGAACTCGAAAGTTTAAAAGTTTATAAAATGAAAACTACTTGGTATTTTTGACTGCAACAAAAAACAGTGTATTTGTATAGGTACAAGCTATACTGTAACAAACTTTCAACCTATTTGGCATACCTAGTAACATTCTCCATTATATATTTTGCATCTTTAGAAATTCAATTAATTAAACACATCATTATAAATGTTTATTTTTTATTGAGAAAATCAACAGAAATCTAAAATAAAATTTAGTATTATTATACAATAATATCCATGGATTAACATTAATAAATAAAGAAGGAAACAAATATAGGAATAAATAACACACATAAAAATACGGTCGCATTGAGAAACTCCTCCTTTTTTTAAAAGTCGGTTAAATAATTATATTTCCCTTCCACTGAAGTGACTGATTCTGATCTTGTTTCTGCAACATATAGCGTCTCGAACGTCGTTAGTAGAAGGAACATTCTCTCTCTTTGTAAACGTGTAACTTTAGTATATATTATGTAGCTTGTTATTTATACATAGATAATCAGTTGTGCCCCACAGGTTGAACCGCATAGAAGGGCAATGGTAGAAAGCCTTCCCCAAGTAACCCTTAATAATCAGAGTTTTCAAATCCATCAGCTAGTTTCGAAGATAGTGCGTTAGCAAACACAAATTTCCGCTTTAATACCAGAGTAGATGTTATCTTAATTCAATTTCAGATATTTCCCATCCTTCGTAATAACATACTTCGTCGGTTCATGATTATGCTCCAGCACGCAGTCAGTGATGACGTCATCCTTGATCCTGATCTTAGCTCTGCACTGCAACATGGAGCGTCTCGAACATCTCCAGTAATACGAGCATTTATCCGTCTTTGTGAATGTGTAATCTTGGTAGAGGACGTGTAGCTTACCATTGGTTGACGATGTTATATACTTGAAAGATAAATCTAAAAACGTAATATTACTGTTATAAACTAATAAGGCGGCTATGTAACATTATGTCGAGAGGTAAAAGCGTGACGCTTATTGTTTTAAAGACAGAATTGCATAATAAAATAAATAAAACCAAAAGGTCGTTCGATCAATCATTTATTTACTATAAAATATTAATATACATTGTGTATGACTGTAATACACAAACATAATAATTTCAATTAATAGACTGATTAGTTTTATACAACGCTCGCAACATAAAAAAGAATCTTGCTAGGTTCTTTTTCAAGACTAAGGTCATTTTTTTCATATGATGTTTCTCTATTACTTGTATAATATATTACGTCCTGGACAGGCTATTCTTTTTTAAATAAAATAATTTTCAAAGAATTTTATTTGATATGGAAAGTACTTACGTTATAACAAACACGGCACAATAGGCTATTGGCTACTGTCACCAAATGGTAGGAAGCCATTATGTATTTATTAAACTTTTATATACACTCCCGTTTTCGTAATCATATACTTCGCTGGTGGATGGTTATGGTCCAGCACACTATCTGTTACGACGCCATCCTTAATCCTGATCTTTGCTTTGCACTGTAGCCCAGACCGTTTAGAGCACAACCAATAATACGAGTGCTGGGTGTTCTTGGTAAACGTGTGATCTCGGCAAAGAATCAGTTGCTTGTTGTTCGTCGTCGTTACGTAACTTATTAATAAATCTGTAAAATGATACATTTATTCAGTTCAAAAACTTTCAAAACAAAGTTTTACTATGTACTAACTCACATTACGACGCTCTCTTGACAAGCTAAACTAAGCGACTCTCCAACTTAACTGAGCTTATATAAATGCTTGAAAATGGTAAATATAAAATACCTGTTTTTTGTAATAAAAGATAAATAAAGTCAAATCAATTATTTATTCAAGAATTAGGAACATAACTCACAACGAAACGGACACGCTTTATCACGGTTGAGAAATAAATCGGTTCAACTAAGACGTAAATTACTTATATAATCAATGAGAGAAAATTCTCATTTTTTTAAATGAAAAGCAACATGATATACCGAAATGGAAATTATTTCATTAAAAAAATTCTCTTAATTCAACATCAGTACCGCTCTTCGTTACCATATATTTTGATGTTCCATGTTTGTTGTCTAAAACTCTGAATAGTAATCATATATCATGTTTGACCCTTATCTTTGATGGCTCCCCATACTAGAATATTCTATACATCTCCATATATATGAGAAATCTTTATATCGCCAAAAGTGTGCATACGAAATTTCATCAACAAACATGCGTACATACTACAAACATACAAACACCCAAACAAATTCAAGCGCGAATAAATCAATGAGGTATTTTTAGTTAGACATAGAAAAATCATTCAAATTACTCATTTATTGCCATCAATCCAATTTAACATATAAACCGCCCTTCGTAATCATATACCTCTGCGGTTTATGATTGTGATCCAGAACGCAATCAGTTATGACGCCATCTTTGATTCTGATCTTGGCTCTGCAGTGTGACCCCAACCGTCTAGAGCAGGTCCAGTAATACGTGTATTTGTTGGCCCTTGTGAAAGTGTACCCACCACAAAGCACGTGAAGGATTCCATTTTGGGACTTCATATATTCAAATGTCAGTTCTAGAAATATATTTGGAAAATCTTAATTTATTTAGGCCCAACAACAAATTAATAAACAGTTATCAGCATTGTTTATGTATTAGCTACGACTTTACAAAAATCTAACCAACTTAGTTCGTTAGGTTCACATAAAGGTATGCAGTAATGGTTATTATTTTAAATCTTTATTTATAGTCGTATTTATAATAAGCCTGTCTCTGGCAGCCCCAAAGTAAGTGATAATTAATTAAATCAATCAATCCATCAAATTTATTTATTTCAGATGAATCCATATTCCATTCATTTTAGTAAAAATTTAAGTTATCAAAATTTTACATAACAATAAATAATTAATTAAGATTACAATATACATTGGAAATTTAATATATATCATTTGCGTTTTTAAAATTATTTATTTCTAACAAATTTAAAGCATGTCATTTGCGTCTATACAGTAATTTATTTCGAACAAAGTATTCGTATTTACATTAATTTCAAGTAAGTCCCCTGCTTGGTGATAGCATACTTCGGTGGTTCATGACAATGCTCCAGTACGCTATTTGTAATGACGTCATCCTTGATCCGTATCTTGGCCTTGCACCCGGTCATCGCCCGTCTTGAACACGTCCAGTAGTAAGTCGATTTATTGGATCTGGTAAATGTGTACCCTCCGCAGAGTGCGTGTCTTATACCATTTGAGGATTTCACGAAATTTACCGTTAGATCTAAAACGAGCGCAATGAATATGGATTACGGAGAAAGATTTGGGAGCTGTCCATAAATCGACATCAAAAGCAACATTTCATAATATTAATGTAAAGATGATTTTTTCTAATATCTTTAATTAAAAAAACAACAAAAACACACAACATGTTTAACTGAATAATCGCATGCGTCAGCCAAGGTATAACCTCGAACTACGAATGAAAATCATAAAAACAATATTCATTTTAAATAAAATACTTTTTAAAGGATTTTAAACGCGGTTTATTATACATTATTTTACATTATTATTTAACCAGTCTCCCGTGACCACGCTCGCTGTAAAGTGCTCGAAACGTCGGGTTAAATAATAATGTAAAATAATGTATAATAAACCGCGTTTAAAATCCTTTAAAAAGTATTTTATTTAAAATGGAAAGTACTCGCGTTAAAACAAACACAAGATTATACTATAACAATATTCATATTAATTTAGTCAAAATCTTGTATTCACAAGTTTAGGATTTTACCGGAGTAGCAGTACATTACCATTGCTACATACGCCTTCATCATCACTTTAGAGGGGTAGAACCTCAATATCTTAGTACAAGACCGCTGCTTTTTGTAAAATCTATCTTGAACACAATGATATTATATAACTATAGATATGTTACTAACACGCTAAATTTGAGATTCCAAATTGACACATGTGTATCCACACTCCCTTGGTTACGACAAAAAGCTATAAAATGCCTTCGTGTGTAATTAGAAAATGCACGAACCATTCTGCAAACAAAAATATAAAGGAAACTATCATATCATAGGTAAGAAATCGAAAATAACAGAGTTTTAAATTCAACTATGAAGTGATTGTCAAAAGACGACATTGTCATCGATGGTCGCATTTTTTCACGGTAGTCTTCTATGGATATAACATATCTATACATAATATATCATTGCTTAAACATAATTACAACCTAGTCAAAATCCTTTAGGAGGGTGATTGTGCTCCGAATAGTAGTACACAACCATTGTTCGAGACGCGTCCATCATCACTTTAGCTGGGCAGGACCTTGAAATCTTCTTAGAACAATACCAGTGGGTATTCGATCTGTTGTTTTTGGAAAATGTGTGCCCATCTAGCTCCAGAATGACACCACCGCGATTCGTTTGTACGAAACGAAATCCTGGAAACAATAGCTTTGTTTCACAAGCAATAATATTGGAAATACAGACAATTAAATATTTTGCAGTCGTTTGTATAACTACTATTTAATTAAATTGTAGGCATGCGTCATGAACAGTAGGTATATTGAGTTATATCATACAACTTTAATATAATTTGGTATATTATTGCAATATCCAAAGTTCGTGTCGCTAACTATTAATATTTTTATACTAAAAATATTTTTCGCATTTGGAGTATTTTTACAAGAATATATGAAAACTATAAAATTCTCTTGGAGAATTGATTAAATTGTGCATTTTTCTGCCCATGAAGTTTACATTCATAATATTGGGAGGCATGGGCGTACCCAGGTTCTGGGCTAGGGGAGGGCAGATCAATTTTTTTAAGCCAGTTCCCGCGCGCTTGTTTTGCCTTACACGTGTGGTGTGTAAGGCAAAGACACCTACAATATATATAAGGAAAACACCCACCAGTTATCCTGCAAATTCTAAAATTTTAATCCATAACAATAGAGAGTAGTGAGGTATACGATATCCAGGGGGGGGGCAGCTGCCCTCCCCTGCCTCCCCCTCGGTACGCCCATGTTGGGAGGCTTCCATTCGGACATGATTTTGAAACTTACTGAAACTCTTACTGCAATTACTAATTGCTGTATTTCCATCCCCTTCCTTAAAGTCGGCAAGCCAACTACCACATTTTGAGGTGTTAGATGTTCATAGGCTGCAGTCAGACACATAACATCAGGTGAACCGCACGCAAAAAAGTGAGCCCTACAGGAATTAAAATATAAAAGATCTTTTTCATAATTTAAAACATTTATTTCCTAATGGCACTACATTTCAGACGATTTCTGATCAAATCACTTTATTTTAAAGTACGTCCCATTTTTCGTCACCAGGTACTGTGATGGGGGGTGATTGTGGTCCAAATAACTGTCAGTAATGACATTGTCTTTGATCCTTAGTTTTGCTTTGCACTGCTTCCCGCACCTTTGTGAGCAGGACCAGTAATATGATGTTTTGCAGTTCTTGGCGAAGGTGTAGCCGTTGTGGAGAACGAGTATCGTACCGGTAGAAGATGTTATGTACTTCACTTCTCCATCTACAACATAATTGTAATAGATATTAAGAATAAGAATCTTAATTATCATATTATATCATACCCTGAAAAAAGTCTACGTGCCCCGTTGTTTTAGCGAATGTCATTCTTTAAGCCTTTAGGATTAGATAACGTTTTTAAGGCATCAGTAAAATTGGTCAAAAGATTTTGATAATATTAAAATTACCCAATCCACGATAACCAAGTTAATTATGATTGACTGGTAAGACAAATAAAGTAGTATTGCTAGAAGGTACTTTAATTTGAAGTACTGGGTATAACGAAATAATGACAGCAAAAAGGTTTTTCATTGACGACCGATAACAAATCGTCAAGCATTTGTGAAATGAAAGAAACGAGTCTACTGAAATTATTTATTCCCTCCATTACACTATATAGCATGATAAAAGCCATCAGTCCCTTTGAAATACTGCCTTGGTGGGTGGTTATGTGTCTTGTCAACCAGATTAATAGTGCCATCCTTGTTAAGACTGAATCTTGCTTGGCACCCTGTTCTGATTTTTGTAGAGCATTTTAGATATCGCTTCCCAGAACCAGTGTAGGCGAAGGAATAGTTGTCTAACAGGATGATAGACCGATTTGGACCTATTGGCAGAATTTTGTATGGAACTGCAACAAATTTTATCTTTAAACTTATTTTCGATACAAGATTGTTGTATATTGGTAAATGACATTTTTGAATCATCAGTGTAAATCAACATTTGAAGAATAATAATGTAATCATGCCTGCATGCAAAATAATAATACATAGTTTCACAATTAACTTTATTTTGAATCATTTATATTGAATGCGACAGTTAAAAAAGTGCCGACAATTATTATATCTTAATATATTTCCCCGATGACAGTTTCCTCAACGCTGGCGGTGGGTGATTATGTTCAGAATAAGCTTGTACAATAAACCCATCTTTGTTCAACTTCAAACGGGCTCTACAGTTTGAACTGATCTTTTTGGAACATGTCAGGTAAAACTTCTTTCCCCCTTTATCTTTTGGGCCGTTGTATGAGAAAATATAATTTTGATATCGTACAAGCGTCTTGCCATCTATGAAAGTTATCGTCTCGTATTCGCAACCTGAAATAAAAATTAGTTTATTAAAATGTAGTTTTTGAAAATTATAGAATTCATTGAGTAATTACTGAAGATTTAAATAAAAAGGAAAATGATAAAACAAAAATAAATGGTGATTCTCTTTGCTGTTGCATCAAGAGGTAAAAGCACGATATATTATTTATTAATATTGTGTGCTCAATAATTTATCAGTAATATATCAGTGTATTAAAATAAAAGAAATCGTTTTACTTATAAGACATTTATTCACGAGTTTGACAATGAATAAACACACACTTTTAAAATGTTGTAATACTTACAACGATACAATACAATGTTTTTCATGAAATTTAAATCTCCAAGAAGCTAAAAGATTTTGATGCTATTTTCACATTCATTATAAATACAGAATAATACATGCATATTATATTTACAGGAAAAGTAATAATAAACTAACATCCATATACTGAAACGAACATCAAATTGCATCTGTTAAATATAACGTTGTTCTAATCAAGGGAGAAAGGTATAGAATGATATTTTACAATCTCTATAAATAGAACTTGCTTTAATTTTAAATAGTAGAGCCTGTATCGCACGGCTCACTCCCGTAGCATAACGTAATATATATTATAGCCTATAAAATATCAGCCTATGTTACTTGTGGATAATGTAGCTTTCCAATGGGTATCAGTACCAAAATCCTATAGTTTTTGAGCCTATTCATTACAACCAAACAAACAAGGCTGTATATATAACATTATGTTACGGGACAGAAGCCGCGTGTATCACCTAATATTTAAAATGGAAAGTGCGTTAAAACAAATAATAAAATACTATAAGTCGAGTAGTTTTAAATCTTCACATATTGTCCACCAGCGAGTCTCCTTAACACGGGAGGTTCGTGGTTATGTTCAGTATGAGCTAGTGTAATTTCTCCAGCTGTATTCAGTTTCAACCGAGCTTTACAATTGGTACTGAACTTCTTAGAGCAGTTGAGGTATAATCTGTTCCCTACTTTGTTCTTCGGGCCGCTGTAAGAGAAGATGTAGTCTTGATACTTGACGAGTTTCTTACCGTCAATGAATGTTATCTCTTCGTATTCAAAACCTAAAATGTAAAAGAAATAAAATAAGTTGAAAGTTTTATTCTGTTGTTTAATTCTTGTTGTATTTATTTACGATGCGATTGGCGCAGTGGATACAGTAATGGTCTATTGCGCCGGAGGGTGTAGGTTCGATCCCCACAATAGAAAATTATTATGATATGTATTTGTGTACGAAAAAAAAGTATGTATCTATCAGTTATCTGTTTTCCATAGTTCTTGCTTTGCTAAACTTGGGACTACATGGCGTAGCGTAAACTGTCCCTGAATATTTATTTATTTAATATATTTTTGTAAGTTATGATATACTTTATTCGTATGATTTTCTCATTTCTCACATTGGACATGGAGTATGAATATCAGTGCTGGTGTTCCTTTAGACATTGTCAAAATAAGGACGTACATACTTAAAAAGAATACAAAAAATAAAACAATGTGAGTTTTATATTACATTATGTTTATTAGATAAACCTATATGAAAAGAATTATAATTAAGAACACTTATCAATTATCATATCTCCACTTCCATTTACAAAGTTCTTATAGTTATTTTTTAACTTCTATTAAGAATCAGTAATACATGAATATTACTGAAATTATCAATCTACTTACTGAAGTTATCAATATCTCTTAGGCCTCTTGTTCACACACCATATCTAGACACGGCAAGTTATATGTATGTAGACACGGTTGTCAGTTTATATGAATCACTATAAGGGCTTATTTTCAAAAACGGCAACCTTACACCATGGCGCGCAGTCATATTTCCCATATCTGCCCATAAACAAGCTTGTACCTTTTTGTTATCTTATGATAAACACGGTGAAAACAGTCTCTATGGTTAAACGTGCTGACAAAAATCCTTATTCTTGAAGCTTTTTAATCTAATTTTATAAACATGCCCGTGTTTAGCCTCTTCAGGATAGGTGGAGGGTGGGTGTGGTCAGGTACAACAGACAAAATTTTCCCGTCCTTACGTAACCTGATACGCGCAGGGCACTTCATGCTCCGTTTCTTCGAACAGTACAAGTATAGAACATCGAAATGTTTCGGTCCTTTAAATGAGAACAAATAATCTCGATACTTTACAGCCTTTCGCCCGCCAAAAAACGGGATCTCTTCGAACTCTGATAAAGATTGTAACTAATTAATTAATATGACCGTATGAGTGAATGAAGATGCATTTGTTGTAACTCTACATGTGTGACTAAATTATTTATATATTTGATATTAATAATCTTGAATAGCTGTGATTGATGTCGTTCTTCCTCTAACAAAACAAAATCTCTGTGCCAACCCTAAAAAAATTAAGTGCCAGAAAATAAATTTAAATACCTACACTGCTTGTTAGTTTTTGTACAACAAATAAGTAAAACATTGTGTATGGTTATTTTTTATTAGCATTATACATATCAAACATTTGGTTAGGTCGGCATAGATAGGTATCTTTTAATCCTAGTAAAATTTACAAATGTTATGTAATGCAGGCAAGCGGGGCAGGCAGGTGAACCGCATGTTCACCTGTTTTCAAGTAACTGACCGCAGCCCATGGACATCTACAACACCAAAGTGTCGAAGATGCCTTGTCGGCTTGAAGAGTAGAGGAGATAAGAAGAGGATAAATTATGGGAAATTAGAGGAGGAGTACAGGATGGGAGAGGAATGGAATGACAATACACGCCTCCGAGCCCCCGCTCACCGTACGAAACACAGTGTAATACTGCTTCATGCCGATCTTTTGCTGGGGGAGAAAATTACACCGGTGCGAGATTGGCCGGCAATGCTCGGCTCTCTTTTAAAGCTAGTTTAATATAACTTTATATAAGAACCATCAGATAGCCTCTTCAATTTCGGTGGAGGATGATTATGCTCCGTATAAGCTACGACTATATGACCTTGCTGATCCAATTTAATCCTCGCTGGGCATTTCGCCATCAACTTTGAACAATACAAGTACTGTCTCTTGTGCTTTGGTCCTTTGAACGAGAAAATATAATCTCCATACATTATAAGAGTCCGCCCACCGTGTAATTTTATTTCTTCGAATTGTAAATCTGAAAATACATTAAATTAACATCCCTCATATGAATCACATTTTGGAATGTAATTTATGATTTTCTAAGTCAAAATGAAACTATACATGGCTTCTGAGTATTTCATGGATTAAAGTTTCAGACAAATTTCAGACGAAATTTGGCAATAACGCTACCTAATTCAACTAGTGAATCAGAAACCTGACAAAATTATAACCTGTACTTATCAAACGATCTTATATGAAATGGAATAAGCTATAAAATAAAAATTAGCAAAAAGTGCTCAATTTATTTGAAACTAACTACGCAAAAAACATTTCCTAATATCATTACCATCATCGAAATACGACCACAAATCTCGAGAACCTCATCAGTTTGAGACGAGCGTAGGAATGAAAAGGGAAGTACATACAGGATATTTTCTTAGCAGACCACTTGACACTTATCTTTCAAGACTCTCTTCTGTCTTCAATTTCCTTTATCATTCAAAAAATAATTCTTGAAATTGTTCTCCCTCATCTGAACCTTTTTCAGAAAAATATTTTTCAGCTACTCGGTAAATTAAAGTAAAATGTAAGGGTAAGGGTTTAAATAAATTACTCATATAATGTTCATTTAGAATAATAATAATAAATTAGTCAACTACCTATATACATTAGATATTTAGGCCTGTCGAAAATACAACCCATTAGGCATTTTAATAAGTTGTGGGACACCATGATTGTGATGTGTAAGAGCTAATATTATTTCCCCCTTTTCATTCAGTTTTATGCGAGCTGGACACTTAGACGACAATCTTTTAGAACAGTAGAGGTACACCTTCTTATCCGAGCCTTGAAAGGAAAACGTATGATTCTCGTACAAAATTAGTCTCGAACCTCCCGTTAACTTGATAACTTCATATCCAAAATCTACAACAATATACACTGTAAATTTTTGATAACCGATAGTGTGTTACGAGTAAGGCCACTGACAAATAGTACAATATCCTACTAGGCGTAATTATTTATATTTTTTTTTATGTTATAGCAGGCAAACGGGGCATGCAGTTCACCTGATGTTAAGTGACTGAACGCAGACCATGAACATCTTCAATATCAGAGTGTCGACATGCCTTGCCGGCTTGAACGAAGGGGAGGGGATAAGATGAGGATTAATCAAATAATAAACGTGGAATTGACATAAGTATCAAAACTTGATTCGGATTGGCTAACTATAACCGCTCGTTAATGATAACGCTTAGCATCTGTTACACTATGACGTTCCATCGTTTATAGGAACCGGGCCTTACCAAGCACAGCCTCGGGCGGAAGTTAGTCTCACATAAAGGTAAACAATTTTACGATATATGCATTTCTATGTTTCTTGCCAAATTTGACGATCTTATTACTATATTTTCAAACCTTAAACTGGCTCTGAGAAATGATTTTGTTATCTCTAACCAAGCCTCGGCGTGAGCTAGGCTTTCTATAGTTTTAAGAGTTTTTTTCTTTGTAGGTGCTATAAGATTGCTTGTCACCAAATTTGACAATTCTAAGACAACGGTAAGTACACTATATCTATATATTTTGATTTTGTTATATTCCAAAAATTAAAATAAACTGTTGATTCCTTCGACCGTGTTGAATATTTCTCTATCTATAAATATTTCAAAACTTAACCCAAAATGGACTCGAGGATTTTTTGTCATAAATTTGTGAAAGATATTAAAAATGAAATCAAATTTGAAGATTTGTACATACTCAGTACTATGGAAGGTAAGAGTTGAAATAAAAAAATATATATAAATGTCATATTACTTTATTTTCAAAACGACTATGTAAACTACGCGAGTAATATAAAATATCTATTGTCGATACATATTCAAATATGTCTTAAATACAATGAATGAGGCATTTTATAAGTTCTTTATTGAATTGTAAAACTGGATATATAGTTGACATTCTTTTAGAATTGCAGAGGTGCTTAATTTTACCCTCTCCATGAAATGAAAACGTATGATTTTCATATAAAAGTAAACTTGTACCTGCCTTTAACATGATAACTTCACATCCAAATCTTCCAGAAATACACAGTAATTTTGTTATAATTCTTTATACAATTATTCACTGTATATTTTACCTCATAGCTATTCAATATTTAGTACGTTTTTCGGATATCAGTCATAACCAAAAATCTAATGTAACACGTTCAATTTATAAGAATAATGTAATCGTAATAATTTATTAACACATTTAAAAAAGCGCATATATTAAATATCTGAGCAATCATAACATTATTTTTAAAAAACCTCACAAATACATTTCTACAAAACTCAAGATGAAGGGGAAGAGTTACGGTTTTTTTGGAACAAGGAAATTTAATATATCGCTAACTCGCCCAACAGGATCTATAGATGCCTCCTCAGGCTCTGCTGAAAACTTGTCTGGGTTACGTTTTTTGTATCTATGATAGTAACGAAGAAAGGCATCATCAACTGACGGCGAATCTGGAAACGCACAAACATTGTGAACAACATATTTTCAAAAAAGCCTATTTGGAAAAACAAACGATTTGAATTTGAATGTGCTGTATTTCATACTATACAAATTACTTCAGACTTAGAACAAGTTTATGGATGGGAGATTTTTTTTAGTGAAAAAGTCTAAGGACAAACTTGGGGATATGATTGCTAATTTTTCTTTTAATTCTACTTTTAAAAAAAATTCTCTTCCTTATCTACAACGACAAAAAAAACACATAAAAAATAAAATAAATATTTATTATCGATCTGTTATTTTTTTCATCTTCACCACGCTACTTTAGTGCATTACAAATTATAATGACGTGTGTCACATTCATCAGTATTCCCTGTGGCCGATAGCTTGCATTTACATTCAAATACCCTCACTTACCATAGACTGGTTTTATTACGTACAAGTACTATTTGAAAACCTTTGACCGTTTCTAGGGATCAACTTCGTACCTCAAACAAATTGTTTTGTAGTCCAATTAAATAGTACTACCACTGAATCCTCCAGTTTGTGGAATATGAAATCTTTACAATCCAATTTATATTTGTTAGCTATTCATTTATAGGCTTTGTATAGAGTACCGTCTGGTCGCCTGGCAATTCTGGGCGGTGCATGCTCATGGTCACCAATCCCTATCGTTTCCCCGTTTTCCAGTATTAATACCACCGCTTTACATCCAGAAGCCTTTTTGGAACAATACCACCTTCTTTTATTATGCATTGTGTAATATGTGTGTCCATTGTAATATAGACCCCTTCCGTTTCTACAATAGATGTATTCGGCTTCTGAAAATAATTATTATCACAAGCTCTTTAGTCGAACGAGAAAGTTTAAAAAATGTAATTAGATTTTTAGTGTTGTCTTTGAATGTATAAAACAGAATTGTTATAGACTCCATTTACTTTGGTGCTTTTATCGACATGAGACAAATTCAAAGTCAAATTTTGTTCACATATCCACTCTTATTGGCAAGAATCTTAATAACCTACCTTACATGTATAACGAATTGTATTTGAAATTATAACAGATCTTAAAAATATAGCATTACTTACCTACATTTACTTGGAATACGAGGATTTGTTTTTCGTTTTAATAGAAAATGAAAATGTACCAATAAAATGTTTTATTGAACTATATATAGAATTTTAATAGTAATTTTAATAAATAATAAATAAATAATTAAATCAGTTATTATTAAGCTACAAATTTTTATCTAAATTTTTTGCATTCATATATATCATTTTCATTTGAGATGTCTCTAGATCTTTTTTCCTTAGACAAAGATCTATATTTTTTTTTATGTAAAAGCGGGCAAGTAGAGCATGCGGTTCACCTGATGTTAAGTGACTGACCGCAGCCCATGAAAAACTACAACAGAAAACTGTCGCAGATACCTTGCTAGTTTGAAGGAAGAGGAGGGGATAAGAGGAGAGGATGGATGATAGAAAGTTGGGAAAGGAGTGGAACAGGACGGGATAGCAATGGAATGGGAATACAGGTAATATATGGAATTAATTAACGAAACCTAGTAACGACGAAGAAGGTAATATCCTTTCAAAACAACTTCTTCAAAATTCCACCTCTTAGAAGTATCCAATATCAGCAAAACCGTCGTGTCTCAAACTTCGATTATCTTCCTTTATTATTCTCAAACTTTTACCACCAAATTAATCATTCTTGTAGTAATGTATGTGTGTACCAGATTATTTACATCCTCAGCGGTTGAACGCACAAGTTCTCTTCCCTCCTCGACAGTTTTTTGATAGTACCATCAAAATCTCTTATAAAACTCGGCGGAGGATGGTTGTGGTCCCCGATTTCCACTACACCTTCATTAGCCAAAATGACTCTAGCTTTGCAGGCAGGCTTTTTAGAACAATACCATCTATTCTTACTGGACATCGTCACGAAACTATATCCTTTGTATACCAGTAAATGTTTTCCACGATTGGAAGGAATAAATTGGATACCTGCAAGATTATAAATATTTTTATACTTAACTTAATAGGTATATAATTAAGTAATTTAGAAGATATAGATAACGTTTGTATTTAGACAAAAAATTATTACACACACAGTTTCGTAAACCTTTTTTCTAACATGATTTTTTTAGTTAAATAAATCCGAAAATCATTTTATTTATTGTTTGTGTATTTTCAGAGGAAAAATAAGATTCCCCTGTAAGAAAATATTTTATATTGATACAAATTTTATCTCAAGCATAGGAATATCTTAAAATGTAACACATCGTTGAATGAATGACACATACCACATATTTACTCTGTATATCTGATCTAAATGGACATTTGAAGGTTCGCCTGTCCACATTTAAGGAGCTGGTAAATGCATTACAAGAAATTATATAAAATTCGAAAATACTGACTTTTATAAGAGACGTATGAACGAAATAATAAAGCGACATTAAAACAATGTGTATTTTAACAAATTTATATTTGATTCTATATATATAAACATGAATTGCTGTTCGTTAGTCTCGCTAAAACTCGAGAACGGCTGAACGGATTTATCTTATCTTGGTCTTGAATTATTAGTGGAGGTCTAGGGAAGGTTTAAAAGGTGAGAAAAATTCGAATTGCCGGGTCCACGCGAGCGAAGCCGCGGGCGGAAAGCTAGTAAAAAAAAAACAAAAACGATTCAGATGATGAGCGACATGATCCATGGGCGTGGATCAAGCCCGTGGGGCACATCCACAGGGCGAACGTAATAAGCATTAATTTTACAAAATAAACTCATTTGCGGTGCAGGGTGTGTGGTCTCTGAAAACTGGTGTTACCTCAGGTATGCTCAAAATAACATTTATCACAAGTGACGGTAAATTGAATTGTTGTATAGCTTTGCTCAAGTACAAAAACTCTGAAGTAATGACTTCTTTAACACTATGAATCAACTTTTATATAAAGACAAACACATTTTTATACTTTCAATTCCACTATATAACACGAAACCGGTCGTGTTTAAATAAATAAAACATTATTGTAAAAAGTGTTAATATAGTGGAATTGAAAGTATAAAAATTTGTTTGTCTTTATATAAAAGTAACATGCAATTCCATCAAGAAGTATCAATACAAAGTATAAAGTATACTATGAATCAACTATATATAATCTCCGAACAGCTAAAATTTGTAAATCGTGCCGTCCTTAGTCCTATACAACTGAGGCGGGAGATGTTCATGTGTACCATATTCCATTACAATTTGGTCTGTGACCGTCAGCTTTGCTTTGCATCCCATCGCCTTCTTGGAACAATACCATCTGTTTTTGGTCCGCATCGTGACGTATGTGTGATCTTTGTACAGTAATAAACGACCCTTCCCTCGATGGCTGGAAATGAACTGTATATCTGGAAAATAAGATATCTTTTGTATGTTCTTCATGTTGCGTCGATTATGCTCATTTTTACCAAAGTCTTCACAATGTAAAATAATGCCTAAACTACTTGTAGTTATTAAGTGTTTTTTATCAAATTGTAATTTAAGTAAAATGTGTCTAATACACCTGAATAATATAGTGTTTCCAATCATTAAAATTTTAACTTTTTAATTAGGTAATCCGTCATCTTTAAAAATAGGCAAGCCTCCAAGGATTGTATAGAATTAACTCTAAAATAATAATTTTCTTTTTCCAAGTTTAAGCAATGTGCCTTCTAAATCACGTTAGCTACTGAT
>LQNK01000366.1:514089-542920 GCA_001586405.1 Phoebis sennae | reverse complement strand
AAAGTTTCAAGTCCCTATTGCTTTCCAAACAAAAGTTACATCAATTTTGATCGAGGTACAGTCGCGCACGGAAGTTTTGCATTTTGCCAGCTAGTTTTGTCAGCTAGATTCAGCCACGTGGCTTAAAACAATCTCAATATTATGGATCCAGGCCTTTCAGAGAAAACAATCTCTGATAGAATCTCAATATTATGGATCCAGTACTTTCGTATTAAATTCAAACAAAAAAACAAGTTTTCCTCTTCATAATATTAGTAAAGAAGTACATATAGATATTTTAAGTACCACTGAATCAAAGAAATCCAATAAAAAACCAATTTAGGTAATATATATTTCTTACATATTCTTTGGTGCCGTCACCTTAATATAATGTCTTCCAACATTCTTATAAACCGGTGGATCATGATTATGATCATTGCGTACAACCAATATGCCGCCATTGTGATCCAATTTTATACTACACTTGCAACCACGACACTTCTGTGAGCAACAGTAGATGGTCTTAGCGCGGTTGTTGGCGGCGAAGGAGTAACCACGATGCAGGATAAGCTTAGTACCGTTGTGTAGTGTTATGAAATCGTAATCTGAAATTATATCCTCTAATGAGATATGTATTATTATTTATTATTAACGGCCAGTAATGTTCATGATGGGATCGAAAGCTAGTAAAAAATCAGTTGGAATGAATTAGAGTGAAATGATAAGATTTTTTTATATTGCAAGTATCCAGAAGGGCAAAACGTCGACATTGTACGACAAATTTTTGAAATCAATACTTTACGAGTGACGATTTTTTCTATAAATCCAGGTATTTCTAAATTATGTAATGGTACAATAAATAATCCATTCAGTTATAGTCTTACTTTGCATTCAAACATACATCAAGAGATATTTTAATTTTATTTATAGTAAAAATATTATTAAAAGTTACATGTAAAATACATTATTTATAACAATCATGTGATTTACAAACGTGACTTAGAAATATAATTTGATTTCATGAAGAGCTTAAAATTACATGTCAATTCAATTTTATTAAAAAAAATATAAACATAAATCTTCCATCACAATTATTCATCTTTAGATCACTAGAGAGGGTAATTTTTTTAAATGTGGAATTTTGATCTTAAGGGGCATCATCATAAATAGTACATTACACTATCGAAATAATATACTCTATCACTAGCAACTTAAAAATGGTACCAAAACAAATATAAAGGTAATTGTAACTCGGCTGATAAAAGTACAGGCATAGTATCCTTAGAACACCGTCTAGGAATAAATATACAATATGTATCACATTTTTAAGGCTATATATACAAAACCATTTCAGAAATTTTACAAAATTAAAACATTTATCAACATGCTAGCTCTACATTTTTTTGAAATTAAACAAAATGTCTTTTATTGATAACTGTACCTGTATATGTATATATCAATATAGCAATGAAATATAATCAAATACAGAGCTAAATATCAGAGCAATCGGTTGTGTAACAGCAATGCAAAAATTTGTACAGACATATATAAAGGCACAATATTAAGCATAGATATTAATAAATTACATTAAAGGAACAATAACTTAATCCACATATAATCCGATTCAACAAACAGACACTATATACATAAGAGAAAACCAAAAAAGCAATAAAATTTCATCATTAAATTTATTTACACGTAATATTATGACAATGGTACGGTTGCATAAACAGAATTTCATGATTCGTAGTCATTCTGACAAGTGCTCTACAATTTTTACTCTTCCTCTTCGAACAGTACCACAATATCACATGTTTGGTAAACCGTGCTTTATAATATGTGTAGTTATCTAGAATCAGCAAGGAGCCTTTATGTGTGGGAATGAATGAGATGCGACCTGGAAACACAAATTAAATTAACAAATGAAAATCGTTAACATTGTTTCATTTTTAAACATAAATTCTTTAATGGTTTAAGGTAGAATGGAGGTTTCAAATGGCCAGTAAGGATTCAGGTAAATTAAAAACATATTTTTTTATAACCTTTATTTATATAACATTAGATAGTATTTTCTATGCTACATACATTTAATACAAGTATTCAAAAATATTATGCACAACATCCGTTTTCAGAGACAGTGATATCATTTTTATCTGATAATAAGCAAAATCTTCTTTATGTATATAATCTAGTCAGTGGTGTTCAAATATTGAATAATCCTAAACATAAGGAGGAAATTTTTATTTCCCACTTATATTTAGAACTTATATTTAGAATGAAGTTAAAAGATACATTAAGTTTCATTCTTTAGTAAGAATTTCTGACTCCCTATTCACAAATGCGAATCTGATCAGAAAGTATTGAAAATGGGAACAAGATTCATACAAATTTCCAACGGAGACATTTTTTTGATCTGTGAATAAGTACCTTGATGCACATATATTAGATTTTCTTTATAATTGTTATTTAGAACATAAAACACAAACTTATCTATACATTAGTATGTAAGTTAATTTACACAATACAATCATAAATATTTCTTACCTATATTCAATGATAATTCAACTAGAGATAACAACATTAAGACGTTTCTATGAAGGAATATTTAGGAATATTAATAGTTTCATGCGCCTACTCTATAAGAATTTAAGAACATTATTTAAATTAGCTACTTACCATATATGTTATTTTAGTAAACAGTATCTTACATATAAAATTACCCACAACATGTGATTCTATTTTTCAAATTTTAAGAGAATCCAAAAGTGTACCTATTAGAGGTATAGTAAAAAAAACAAGAATATTTTACTGTTACTAGGTATTCAATAAAAATCCAATGTTTGTTATGTTTACAAAATTCTTAACTTACAATCTAACACTTACCAAATCATTTCTGGTTCATTTCCTTGCCAAATACATTGAAAATCTTCTACATACACTACACTCTGAAACATCCACTCGAACACCACACTCACAATATATATTAAATAAATATTATTCTTAAATACAAAAATTTTGGCGATCTTTTTATAGGTTAGGTTATCACAACATAATTCATTATGACCATATCACTTTATAGAACGCATCCATACACTATGACATGGTTGAATAACATAATTATTTAGAGAAATAACACTTTATAGTTGAAATTACATTGAGAAACATTTTTTAAAGTTTGCAAACAATGAATTTGACAACTTGCCATAACAACTAGTGTTGTACTAAAAAAATAAATTATGATAGTTCAACTTACCGATTTACTACAAAAAAAAAATTAATCAAAAAGACTGTAACGATTAGTTATTATTCGCTCAATTGATTATAATATAGATCCACAGGCGTAGAACAAGATGAGAGAGGAATAAGAAAGGCTTGTATACCCAATACAAGCCTCTGGACCCCCACTCACTTTTTGAAACACAGTGCAATACTATTTCACGCTAATCTTCTTGGTAATTCTACCGGTGCGAGCCTGAGCCAATTGTGTAATGTTCGCCCCCACTCTTAACGCATTAATCGCTTTAATTAATTATCGCTAAATTTCCATGACTCGCCTTTTACGACACCCACGGTTAGAAATGGGGTGGCGACACACGTATATGAACTCGTCGCCACAAAGGTAGATATATAATACAAAGGGATTGGCTTTCAGGGAGTTCAGATACTTTAATAGAAATATTAGTACATTTTACTTTACTGTTTAATTGTCCGGTATTTCTTTCATACTAAATGCTGTCACTAATCGCATCACTAGTACGTTGACGTTTCTCGACGCTAGTTATAACCTCAAAAATATAATTGTTTATCTTATGTGTTTTTATCAAAAAAGAATTAGTGTGATTATCTCCAATATTTAAACCACTTTATTATTATTTAACATTCATTTGTAACTGATACAATTTGAATAAAGTAAAATTATTTTATTGTTTCTCACTTTGATAGCTACCGAAATGATTTTGTCACATAATATCCAAAAAATCGAGTATTAAGTGTTATCATGTGTGTTTTTAACAATATTAAAGTGTAATAGAGTGTATATGTGCTTTTGTGATATATATTTGTGCTAATTGTGTTGATATGTGAATACAGAATACTTACACAAAAAGGCGGGAATTGCAAATGATAATATTTAGGTTAGTTGTTTCTTTTTCCTTTAATAATTTAAGAAATTAAGCGTTGAGCAGCGCTTATCTTAAGTTTTATGTATGCTGTTTGGTACAAATTTCATGCTGCATTAAGTGCATAGTGCTTTAATGTTCTTAATGTATAGGATTTTTTTTCTATATCCTGTGTATATCCTCATACCCATATGTTCAATAATACTAGCTTTATTATTTGTATCAGATTTATTTGGATTTGCATACGCCAATTATCACAATAAATTGTTCATTATTCATAATTGCTTATATAAGCTTTAGAGCTCAATAGAATTACTTATAAGAATAAAACAGTTAATAAATTAAATTCATCATCACTGTGTACAAAATTTTCACTTCCTAGTTAGGTACATTATGTATAGACAATTTGGAACTCAAACTAGGGTCCCATTGCCTGGTTTTTCATTGGTCAGAGTGCACCACACTTGATCGACAGGCCTCAGGAAATATTTTTATCTGATAAGGGCTGGTAGGAATGCTCAGTACTGGCGGCAACAGGCTCACTCAATTTAGAACTTATAAGCTAGGGTTCCATGGCCTGGTTTCTCACAGGAAGACCGTTCCACACTAGACCGACAGGTCATGAGAACTATTGTATCTGATGAGGACTGGCAGGAATGCTCAGTACCGGCTGGAACAGGCTCACTCGCTAGGCTCCCATGTCAGACCACACCATCTAGACCAGTGGTTCTTAACCTTTTTGGCTGGCAACCCAAAATGTATTGAATATTTGAAGTCCGCAACCCTGACATTTTATTTATTTTCCAATGATATAAAAATAATTGGAACAAATGGCCATAGTTTGCTCAAATTACATTATTTTCAAAATTATGCGACCCACATCAATACACTCAACGATTTTGGTCACGACCAGAGGTTAAGAAAAGCTGATCTAGACCGACAGGACATGGGAACTGTAGCATCTGATGAGAACTGGTAGGAATCATCAGTACTAGCTGCAACAGGCGGCTCACTTAGGCATTGCCCAAACTGTTGCCTAGCTGATTATGGGACCCAAGCTTAAAATTTTAATTATACTCTACATTTTTAAGAAGAAACTTAATTCTTATAATGATTTCTTTTGTTTCAGGTGAGTCCACATGCTCTTCTATATTGAATTTTAAACAATACATGTTTAAGGGTCTTATTTTAAATTGCATAATTGTGCGCAAATATTTAAGAATCAAATTTTAAATATTTAAAAAAAAATTGTTTGTTATGTATTTCTTATGTAGGTTTTAACCGGAGAGAATACTTAAATTTTACTTTATTTTATTTTTTAAAGGCCTGTGTGTTATATTATATATGCATAGTCCATACACTTTATTTCTTGTTATAGGTCTTGCCATAAAACAATGAACATGGATTAAACAACTTGATTTAATAAAATCCTTATAACCTACATTTGTTACTTTCCCATCCTTATCTATTTTTTATGCTATACCTGATTATTTTGTAAGCATCATTTATTATAGTTAGTATAACGAAACAACTTTTTAAGAGTATTATTTTAAAAATCCAACTGTTTGTTGGTGCAGTGGTAAGTGGGAAATCTTTAAAGTAGTCGCTCGGAATTCCTCCATAGAGACGCCTTAAAAAGTCTTGGTTTGTCTGAACTGACGGTTGTTTACAAACTCATCCATTAAGTCCGTGTAATATAGAGGTAGCTTTTGAAGATCTAGAACCATCAAGATAAAATAGAAACTATATAAATATTACACAAATATGTCACTCTGAGATGGATCGCTAGATATTGATTATATTTTACGCCTATTATGGTTGCATTATAAATGATGTACCAAGTATATTAATTATACTTCATTATAGAACAGAAATGCAACTAATTTAATTAATATTAAGTGCTTATTCAGATTCGGGCACCAATTTCGTATATATTTCTGTGTCCTTTGACCATTTAAATAGTAAAGTCGCTGTTCTAATTCAGATGTTTATTCGCTCATGTTGCAGAAAACATACATTTTATAAAATCAAGGAGAGGCAAGACACTCCTCATTTACCAACAGTACTCATTTGCAAGGAATTGTGTTAGCCAGCGGGCAGTGTCGTGGTGTTGTTCCTCCCGTTGCTCTAAGAAATGTCCAGCCCAACTCTCATTGAGTAACAATGGTGTATTGACGATAGCAAACGAGAACCATACCCATCCACCGCCTTTATTTTACTTAAATAGTCATGGTGATTATGTTAGAACGAAACAAGATGAAGATGATCAGATAAGTGCTGAGGGATAGATGAATCAACTCAATTTATTGCTTAAACATGTAACAATTTTACAGTACACGCATGGCAACCGCAGATGGTTGTTTCTTTGCTAAGAATAAAGGTTATCGAAGTAACTTATTAGTTTAAAAACCTGAAAGTTACTTTTCGAACATATTGTATGTTTATGTTCGAAATTAACGTCGTTATGTGTATGAACCGTTATAGATGTTTTACTATTGTATACCTTATATGATATATAACAAAACTAAAATAAACTGAAAGAGAATGAAGCAAACAAATATTTATTTACTAGGTAATTGATTAAAAATAAATCATAGCGACTTCTATTTCCGAATCTTAAAATATTTTTTTTGAGATTTAAAAGTACCAACAAATAATTAGTACTATATGGATATTGTTCAAAAAATTAAGAAAAAAAATTTACTTCAGAGGAAATTTTAAATGTTTGCACAATCGTAATAAAGTAGGAATTCGCAACTGTTAATATGTTACGTTTTTCAGAAATACAATTCGTCGAGTCACGACGAGGGAAAATGTTGTTATACCACAATAATTTCACATATTCTAAAAATAATGTATCCAGAACTGGTACCTCGTGGTTGTGTACGTCTAGGAATTCTAAGAAATGTCCTGCGCAGTTATCTTTAAAAAACGACGGGATACTGGTTTTTAATAATACGGTGCACACCCATACACCACCTATAGTGTATAGGTGCCCGGATGGACAATATGTAAAGTTACAGATTGGTTAACAAATTCTCCATGACGGAGATTTTGAAAATTCTAACACCTTACCACGTTATTTATCTGCAACGTATTGTGGCCCAAAGGCAAGTGCTTCCAATAAATCTTCTGTTAACACAATGTTCGATGAATTTTAAATTGTCGTTCGATTAAATTATTGTCAATTTCGAGACGTAATTCTTACTTCGTAATGTTTTTTCTATGTTGTAGCAATGTATGAAGCCTAGTATGGTACTCTATAGACTATTATACAAAAAAAGACCCCAGAACTAGCGTTTAACGGAAAAAAAATGGTTTTGGACTTGTATATCTTACTGAATGAGTTTTGGTGCTTTTAATACTTCAATTAGCCAATTGTGCAATTTTTATTGGTTTTATATCGTCTACCGTTTAATCATCGTACCATGTCCTTGTAAAAGTGAATTCTTAATGTATTAAATTGTTTTAAATACAACAACTAATCGAGACTTGAAACGAAACTTCGAAACGCACTTTGCTAAAGAATACATATTTTGGGATTTTTACTTTTTTCTAAGTTTTAATACGGTGAATTTGAGCAAACTAAAGCTGTAATTGCGAATCAATTTTAACTATTAAATAAGTGTAACACGATACAGATTACCCAGGTTTAAGTCCTGTAGCCTCTATACAATCATAATTACACTTATCTCCCAGCGATTTGCTTCCTTGTTACAGTATTTTCTTTCAGAATACAGCGTATCGTACAGTCAAATAGCAATTCAATTATGATCAATACGTGTATCTATCGTCATCATCAGGGCTTCCATCATACTTGTGTATGCTGTATTAAAAGAAACGTTAGTTTTTGTTTTTATGTTATTAATGTTTATTAATCTTAGAATTCTAGTCCAATAAGAATACATTCATATCACTGTCTGTAATAGACAGGCAAGATTTTCAAGCATTAATCGAATTTACACCTTCAGGTTTCATAACAACATCAAATAGAGGTAAAGCGAAACTGATCTTCTACGATTATGCTTACAACGTGAGTTACGCGTCGAAGAAAGAGAATTTAATCAAATGGTACTGCTCCTCTAGGATCTCGCAAGTATGTAAGGCCAGTGTGACGACAGACTTCAATAATAGGGTCATCGCAGCTGTAGGCACACATACGCATGCTAGTAATTCGGGTGATGCCAGGTTGAAAAATAAATATTGTAATGTAATTGTATCTTGAGGAACCGAAAAGTTTTGGCTTTGTGAAGCAACGTTTATAGAGTAACCAATATCCGCCTACTAAGTCATCTTTCACGAACATAATATTGAGTTGTAAAGGCGTGTGAAATTTCTCTCTGGATGGATATTAATCGTTGTGCGTATTTATTATTCATTAATCATTATAGTGTATTTAAATTAATATTATTAAATAATTGTGATGTATTTATTGTTATAATTTTAATTGCAAATACATTAGTATTTAACAACTATATTTTTCGTTTTATTTTAGACTTGTAAAACAGGCCAAGAATTATTCCACAAATGGACTAAATCCAAGACGCCGACTCATCTTAGACCCGGTTACTATAAACGACGCAACGTATAACAGATACGAATCGTTTACATTAGCACGGTTATAATCAACCAATCGGAACATTTCGTTTATTATAGTCCGTTTGTGAAACGACTCGTTTTATTTTTGTAGAAACTGGGAATTAAGAAATAATGGAAAATCCTCACCATTAACTCTTATATACCATAATAAGTTTCTAGTTTCGAACGTATATAACCTATACTAATTTCAGGTCCAGTTCTCATCAAAGGTTCCAAGAAAAAATATATGCTGCTCTACAAATCTCATACATTCAGTAGATGTACGAAGTCCAAGAAAGGTGTTGTATGGAAGTGTACGGCGAGCAAATCGGATGGCTGCAAATCAGTGCTTACTACAGATCCGAACTTAAATATTGTGCTGGCGAAAGGGGAACATAATCATGATAAACCCGAAGTGGATTCGAAACCTAAGCACGTCTATTTTAGTATATAAGCCTTAATAATTTTTATGTAATTTAAGAGTAATTTTTGAATAAGTATCAACTAATTATTTAGGCTGTTCATCGGTACAGAGATATTTAGAAGTGTGTGATGATAACTACATAATTGTTGTTTAAATATTAATGCACTGTACTCTAATTGTGGACTGTCTAAGCTATTAGTATAGAAAATTTGCGGTATACGGGGAGCCTTAGGGATATGTGCGTTTGTTCTTTATTTTGGTCTTGTGTCTTTTCGGTCTGTGACAGATGTACTAACTTTATTTTTTTATTTAAATAGTTTTATAAGTCAAAAGCAGTTTTTCTGTTCATCTTAAAGTCTAAAGTTACTATATGTTTTAGACCGAATTTGTTTTCTAACGATTAATTTATGATGTTGGGCATTTGTAGATCATTATTCAATGTATTAAAAAAATAATTCTTAATATAATATTTTTTAATTATTAATATTTAATTTATAATATTTTTTCTCAATGCAAAGTAGGTATTATGTTCATATCAAGAACTTTATTTTATTTTCATATTAAAAAAGATGCATTCTAACTATGACTGCTTGTATTTATAAGGATATATTATATTTACGTAGAATTAATTATAATTGTCTTCTAGATAAATTTAATTTGTGTGTGAACTTTATTAGTGGGTTGAGAGAAATGAAAAAAAATAGTATAATAGATGGCAAATATGTTTACAGTAGTAGATTCTACCTCACAATTATTTTTGACATTAATTATTAATATTCAATGTATTTTATAATATAGACATTAATATTTAAAATGATGTTTTAATTTACATTAATTCACCCACATGTATAATAAAAGTCTGTG
Organism: Phoebis sennae; assembly: GCA_001586405.1. Lineage (NCBI taxonomy): Eukaryota > Metazoa > Arthropoda > Insecta > Lepidoptera > Pieridae > Phoebis > Phoebis sennae. The sequence goes on along the minus strand of LQNK01000366.1, from coordinate 532,957 downwards.
CAAGAAATAGAAAAGGAAGTAATTATGTACATTTTTGCGTAAAAAAGAATTACGAAAAACTTGGCCTTTAGCAGGAGGACCTAAATACGAGAACGAATTTCGAAGGTACGTTGTTGTAAAATAGTTTACTTTATTCGTAATTAAACGACTAGTAGAACTAAGGCAAGACTTCTTAGGGAGTTTAAAACAGATGAAGATAGTCAAAATAACTATAAATTAATGGAAAATCGAATGCAACAAATCTTAGTCATAAGTGTGATTTTGCAGTAAGAGTGGTGACCGCTACCGACGGCGCAAGCATCTTGATGCTGAATGGTTATTCCTTCACAAACCCTTCACCAATCTCTGGGGGTGAGCGCTGGTACTGCTCGGGCAGGATACCCTGGAAGTGTACCGTGTGTCTACATGTTAATGATGATTACGAATTCGTTTGTATTTCCCATGAGCATTGCCATGATCGACCCATCTATGAAATTACTCCCGATGGACTATACTCTATGGCTGCCCCGTGAGAATTCATTCATAATTTTAAAGTTCGACACAATTATCTCGTAATGGAACGCAAAACAAAAATTCAGATTATTATTTATAAATTATTGTTGTATACGGAAATTATTTTAAATTAATTATTTATTGTGTACATAGTAGATTAAGATTTTACATTCGTAAAATTATAAGAGTTGTGAATTGAATGACATGTCTCATATTCTGGTTTTTAGAATATGTTATATTTTTGCAGCCTAATTTTAAATCGTCTTTATCTCCTTGAAATAAAGATCGAAGGTTTTAAATGTGTTTGATATATACCGTTAATTTTGTTACTTCATGTTTTATTTACTCTTGTATGAAGGTATCTTGTGATAAATTGCAAAGTTTTCTGATTCCAGGGATAAAATATGAATTTGTGCAGTCCTTTCACGGAGTACACCCCGTCCTAATGATAGATGGATTCACATTCAACCAAGTGTCAAAAGATGGTCGATATTGGACTTGTTCTAAACGAAGCTCAGTGAAATGCAAAGCTAAAGTGCGCTTTGATAAAAATAAACAAATAAAGTCATACATAAAGGACCATAATCATGTTGCTGGTCCTAATAGATATTTGAAATGCAAGCAAGCTCAGGTACAACGTGCAGATTATGGGCAGATGAACATTAACCCAGCACTAATTCAACCCACTGAATCTTCACAAATAGGACATTGGCTTGCTTAGGTTTTTTTTAGCAATAATTCTTCTTAAGCCCCTTCTACACATCAGAAGACGAATACGCGGACGTCATTTGTCGATGGATGGCGAATAAACCACCTACTATTGCTATCTCCGGATAGATATATTTCCCTGTCTTCACGTCCGCGGACGACAGCAAATGACGTATTAAGCCCCTACTCATATATGTCTGCAGATGTGTAGAGGGGACATTATATTGAAATGTTTATGGTCTCATCTAGTGCAAATCTGTTTATGACAATTAATTTAATTTAATTTTTTTATTTGTTTGAATCTATTTACATAAAATAATGCTTTTGCATATAGTGCAATAGAGTTAAATAAATTATTTGTTTATTATGTACGCTTGTTCTTTTTCAATGACATCATTAAACTATGAGTTATATTTATGTCGTCTTTCTATTAAAATATTTGAAATATACATAGTTTTATTTCACCTTATTTTTGATAAGCTTAATTCAATTTGTTAACAAAATTCCTGTAATAACTGTAACGTATTTTTCCAGTAATCGTAGTAACGATGTCTACGGGCAGTAAGTTTCTGATAATCAACGGGCATACCTTCAGGAAAGAGATAAGTGTCAACGGAGCCACCAGCAGGTGGTGTTGCAACGAACCATGCTCAAGTAAATGTGATGTCTACGCACACGTCAACGACAAGTTCGAATTAGTGTGTCTCATGAACACACACAATCATGAACCAACGCTCTGCCGAATGTTTCATGACAGAATTATGTAATAAATTTAAAAATCGCCCGGTGCGATATATTTTGCGGTACTTTTATTAAGTTTTAACACAATTTTTTACAATGACGTAAGATTTTTACAGTAGAGTTAAGGAAGACAGTTTAGTTAATTAGTGATGTAATACATAATAATTTGTTAAGGTCTAAATTTAAATGTGCAAGTCATGTTGTTGCATATCACGTACAATTTTTAATAAATTTTATTTTTAAATGTGTGTTTTATTTTCCTTTCGATTAAGTTAGTTATACGAGTGTTGTATCTGAAATGTTTACTAATGTTACTGTTTTTCCTTCAGAAGAAGAAATATGTTATGAAACTGAAGAAATAGCGGAAGGTGATGATGTTATTTTATTCCTGGAATCGCAAAAAGGGAAGACTATCATGCAATACAGAAGTTACCAGTATCGAAAAGCGTACAAGACAAAGCACGGTATTCGGTGGAAGTGTGTTTCGAAGAGTTGTCCAGGGTTCGTGTACCTGAATGATTATGATGAGATTATAACGACCTCTGTTACTCACAATCATGAGCCGCCCGCTTCTAACCAAATACCAGCAGAGTCTGATGACAGTGGTAAGTTAGTCGTCATATTATTTCCATATAATAATCGTATAACTTCTATATTCAAGATTTTTATATTTATTTCTTTATCGATGCACATAACTATTCCTATTGGTAGAATTAATAGCTTTCAATCTTACTCTCAATGACTAGAATCTTTAAGAATTATTACTTAATAGTTTATATTGACAAATTTTATTGGACATTTATGTATAAAAAAAATAATGTTCGTATAATCTTGTTGCAGACACGGCAGTCGTGATAACATCTAGGAAAGGCAAGGAAATGCTTCTATTCCGTAGTTACACATACCGTAAGCAATACGACAAAGGGAACAAGACAAGATGGGTTTGTTCCACGCAAAAGAATTGTCGTGGTGTTGTGTTCACAGACACCAATAATGTGATAACGTCTGCCTTTGAGGAACACCAGCATAATCCCCCTAAGTATTACCTAAACCCTGACCATGTTTTGGATGCGTTAAGGGAACCGCTTTTATTTGAATCTGATTAAAAAGATAATAAACCCTAAAGGCTTATTTCAAAACGTACAAAACGTTTTTTATGGTCAAAGGTTGCCAAAATGTAGGCTGCTTAAAAAAGTAATACAGATTGGAAACAAGGTTTTGTGGTATCTGTGCCTATCCCAGTATATTTTTCAGTCATTACCTCTACTTTACCCTGAAGTTGGTTTTATCGACAAATATCAAGTAAAACAGCTGAGCTTAAATTTAGAAACCGTTTGGGTAAAGTATAAGTCGACCTATATTTGGGTTTTGGGCTTGGAATTTACACGTTTTGTCTTGTGCCTTGAGTTATGTAAATATCCGGATATCAAACTGCGTATTTTTCACGCGATGAACAAATATCCGATGCAGTTCATAATATGTAACTGTAATTCATTATTGAATATATACCATGTGCACTGCCTTTCACGCAGAATTGGCTTGTCCGGGAGATGTTATAGGTCTTACACATGTATGTGCGTAAAGTCGGCTTTACTATACGTATTGAAATATAATTTATATTATTGCTTAGTTTAATTAACTTCAAATCATAATGAATGACATTGTCTTTAATATTTGTGTGAATATTTTTTATCAATAATCGAAGTTCTTAACAGGAAAAATATATCGTGGGTTGTCTTTGATAATTTCAGAGTACCTTCATATATTTTTAAATGATTTTAAGTTTTAATTGTATCAGTTTTTACCTTAAGTAATTCGTGTAGTAAATTATTTTATCATAATAAATATAATATCAACATCAGTGTTTTTATTTATCTGTCTTTGGTGATAAACGGTGTTTCATACATTTAAATTTAGGGATGTAAAGGAGCTCCGTATCCATAACCGAAGCTATCAGATATCCGATATAAAATTGTATCGTAATCGAATGCGATATAAAAGTTTCAGTTTTCAGGGTGGCTTCTAAAGGAGACCTGTAATGAAGAGTTGTTTTCCATTAGCTAAGTCACATGCTGCCCGTGTTCTTTGCATCATGTGTTTTTTCTCTCGAAATTATCCGAATGTAACGGATAATTCGAATTATTTTCATATCCAAATCCGACATTTTATTTTTTTTTAACCGTGTCCGGAATGTCATATCCATAACATTGATTGACAAAAGTATTTGCATTTACAGTTACAGTATAAGTTTAATTCAAAGAAAAAGACGTTCTTATATAGAGGTTGGTGACTAAACTCACTGTGATTTCACGTGATCGTGAATTAACACATGAATTTTTCATTTAATATGAGCGTACTTAGTTGATTTGTATGATGTTATTTTGCAGTCATTCAGCTAATACAATCCCGGCGAGGCCGACCCTTATTGTTGCATAACAATTATACGTATTCGAAGTACCCTTATCGCATGAGAAAACTTAATGCTTGGCGTTGGTACTGTTCCCGCGTAAGGAATTGCAAAGCGCACCTATTTACCACAGAGGACAATGAATTGATCGCCCTGGTCGGATTTCATAATCATTGATTTGAACATCACATTTTTTAACTTTCAGTTCCTTTTGTATCAAGAACCTCTGTTACACGGTTTAACTTTACTTGACAGTAGAACCAGCGACGAAAGATTAACGTGGAACCTTAAAGTTAATGTCGTACCGGTATTTGCCCTTAGACTGTGGCCAAAATATGGCACTTTCGTTATCGAAATCGAATAGAATAGAAACCGCAATGTATGAGATTGACATAAGCTTTCGCTAATTTAGCGATTTGTCGCCCTTATCCATATCGGCATTATATAAAAAAGTCAAGTTACGTTTTGAGTTAAGACTTCTAACATGCGTTTGTTAAAAAAAAATGTGAGTCGCTTATCGTAGTAGTAAGGGTGTGCCATGTGGGAAGTTACCAAAAATTTTATTTTCTTTAAGTATTTGAGGGAAGAGGGGATTATCGTCTTCATTACAATGAAAAGTAAAAATATGCAGACTACCAAGTACCTTCTTTTTTATTTTCATATTGTTTCGCTTAAAGTTTATTGGTACCTACGTACTTAATTGTTCGTTTATATGTTATATTATATTTTGTAAATACGTTATATTTATCCAAAGGCTCCTTGAGGCTACTATTATTCTAGAAGAATGTTAATTTTTCTATTGAATAAAAATTTACTTAAAAATTGCGTTTGATTCATTAACTTGGAGATACCTTACCATACCTAAAAAATAAATATGAAACTATAGTTTCGTATTATGAATATGAAATTACTAGATGCTGCCCGCAGCCTCGCTCGCATATAATATACCGCTATAGATAAAAATACCTAATTCAACTATATCCTATTGTATACAAAATTTCATCAAAAGCCGTTCAGTAGATGCGGTATGATTGACAGATAAACATCCAAACTTTAAGATTTATAATATTAGTATGAAGTACGATTGTAGAACGATATACACCTACTCTTGTGTCCTACATTTAAAGTTTTTACACCACTTCAGAAAGCAATACATTGTGTTCTTTTATTCTTGCACTCATTTATCATAATTCATACTATAACTGTGTGCAAAGGATTTTTATTGTATAACAATTAACAACTTTTCAAGTAAAGCAGGAGTAATATTAAAAATTATTTTAAATGAAAATTGGAAAACAAAAACATTTAAAACATAAATAAAACCATCATTTATTAATTAAATCATAAAATGCCATGATAATTTAATCACAATACCCGAATTCTTAATAAATTAAAAATCTAGTAAATACATTCAGTCGAAGGAATATTTATTCAACAGATAATATACAGAGATTTTTATTTAACTACAGAAATTGATACAGAAAACATTGTTAAAAAAATTACTTCAAATTTATTTAATTGAAATCAGTCTTCTAATTTAGGTACAGTATCAGTATAATAACACTTGTCATTAATGAAGTATAAAAAAACCATAAAAAATATCTGAAGTTCTCCTGTTATTTATTCAGTCTTATCAAACTTACCATACTTTAACAAAATTGATCATTGTATAGGCTACAATATAACTATGACATAATAAAGAGGTAGTTCATATCAAAAACCAGTCTTAAGTTTGAGCATCTTAATTCAGGTACAGTCAAATTATAAAGTTAAGACATCTTATTTCTAAAGGTACAATATATCCTTGTGATTATTGTTATACTAAAACCTAAATGACCCTGTATAAAAGCCATTCTTTAATCAATTACTTTATAAAAATAACATTGAAATCATGACAAACAAATAAAAAAGGTACCTACTACCTAGTTATTTCATTACAAAAATAAAGCATAAATTAGGCAATTAAAATCTACATTATGTAACAATCAGTCATTTGAAATAAATCATGAGGTAGAACATAAATCTTAAACTACTTTAAAAGAGCCATCGTTTCGGCGGTAAAAACCAGGTGGTGGGTGGTTATGCTTATTCCTTACTCTATCTATCATGGTGGTGGTTTGAGCCTCAACAGATATTATATCAACAAGACAGCCAATCTTTGTTCGTGATGTGCAGTACCATTGTTTTTTTCCGTACGCCAATTTATTTTTCAGTCTAAATGCATATCCCTCATGTACCAAAAGCGTACTTCCTTTTCTTGTTGATATAAAACGTGCCTCTGAAATAAATGCTTATGATTAGTAACAAAGGTAAAAAAACATATAACTTCTTTATAAGAAGAAAGTTAGATAATAGAAAAATATGATACATCCCTTGTAAAAAAGTTTTGTCTTATATTGTTTGAGATAAACATGGTAATTAAACTGATAAACAAGGTTTGAAATAAAACATAATTTGTGATATAAATAATTTATTGACCAACACAAATTATCATAATATAATGCAGTATAAAAATAAAGTTTTACCATAAAACCTAGTATTGAACATTACATTTAGAAAACATATTTATCAAATGAATGATATGATTGTATTTTATAATAAATGCAGACACACATCTTATGTTTAACAACGCGAACATGATCATAAACACGACAAACTATAATTAATTTTCAATTATCATATCGTCACGTACGTCAAACAACTATCACACATTTATGATATTAACACATTTGAATGAAATAAAACTTTGAAAACACTTTTATCAATGCAATATATAACCACGCTGGTTTTACGAATCACAATACATTATTACGCTTCGATACAACACAACGCGGTAAGAGACTACGAGCTACGCGTCATCTTCGGATTCCACAATACAACGTCAGTTGTCAAACAACGACGTTTCTCAATCTTCAAACTGACAACACACATAACACATTTAACGATAAAAATATATAAACCGATTATACATTAAATTTTTTGTGTTGAACTCGGTGTCATTGATTAAAAATTCTACATTATAGTTAAATACGTCATATTCAAAAATACAAGATAGACTATAAACCGTTTTATAAAGCACTTTGTATTTAAAGATATGCCTTAATCGAAACGTTATTTATAGTCTAAACTACTCTTTGGACTTATTGTCAAACTTTTTGTAGATTGTAGAATTATACCATTTGGAGTTATTATTTTCTAATTTCATGTCTGTGCGGCTTGTAAATAAGTGAATTGATTATGAAATCTGTAGTTTATTTTTATATTTCAATTAAAACCTATGTTATTTATCTTAATTAGAGTTAATTAATTTTTTTTCCAATCTGACAGTGAAGTTGATAGATGTAAACAGTGTTAATTTTAGTTAAAATGTGGTTAGAACGCTTTGGAAAACATGTATGTTAAATAATGAAACAGTATTAATTTACGGATGATTATTACAACGATAAAATATGCAACAATTGTCGGTTTTTGAATAGATACTTGACAAATATTTTTACTTTGAAGTTACTTTAAATTTATTCTATTAATTAAGCAGAATATTTAACTCGTAATAAAATGATTTGATTGTTTGAATGTGTTTCATTTTCCTGAATACCTTATAGATAAGGCATAACTAAACTTGGCATTGAATTAATAATAATAAATTATGTCATTTCAGGTATATTTATTAATACAAGAGGTAATTCCAAACTCTTCATATATCAGAATCATACATTTCGGTTTATGTACAAAAAGGCATATGGAAGTCAGCTCTGGTACTGTTGGTATTTCTTCAGTCGGTGCTGTCCTGCAAAGCTGAGGATAAACAATGCTGGGAAGGTAACAGAATGTATCGGAAGACACAACCATGACCCACCAACCAGTTGGATGACACCAGATGGTAAATCATACAAGCTTCCTACTACAGAAAGTAATACACAGACAAAATGAAAATGTACATTAGATGTATTAAAATGAGATTCAGTCACCAAAATCAAGTATTGTTTAGTTTTGCTAGGGAATTTGAGAATGCTAGATCATATAACACTTAAGTATTCATTCACAATTAAAAATTCATTATAGTTGCAGCAGGGTAAGATTGCGGAAAAATATATCCTAAAAAAATTATGCAATATCATTTTGCCTTCTAATATTAAATTCTTTATAAATAGGTTTTCTAAATAATTAATAAAATTTACAAGATCTTGCCTTGATGCATTATATGAGAAGAAAATGTATACATAAAATATCTTAAATATTAATTAAATATTTGTTGTATCAAAATGACCTAGTTATTTAAGATTCCTATTACGGAATTGTGAAACTGCCAGTTTTATTAAAATAAATTAATGCAAATACTATTATAAGTTATTAAGTTAGGACAAGTTAAGTGTAAGTTAAGTCATTCATGCATTTGTAAAATAACTAATAGCAATATGTGTAAATTATCAAGTTCCTCAGTGTTACTGTATAAATAATATAATTTAACAAATAATATGTGACCTACATTAAAAAAAGTATACATAATATAATCAAGTAAAATATTATATGTACCTAATGCCTTAACACTTGTTCCAAAGATTATAATTATGAAAGTTATATTGTCCAGAAAATATATTCTTTATAACTCAAATTGTGTTTAAATATCTATATTTATTTATAATTGAGAAAACGGATTCCTCTTGTTTTCTAGGTGGTGCATTTATTGAAATTTTGATAACAGGGATATTAAAAACAATAACATGGGAGGTATTCCAACAGCAATGGAAATAAAAAAATATTTTTATTTTGGTGATCCCATGAGAATTATGCTAAGAAAAACATATGACCTAAATTAATTAGTGCCTTGGTGGCAATGGTATTTAGTTCTATGATGTATGTTCGTCATATGTTTTTGATCGACTGGCGCCCGTTATCAGTGACACCTAGAATTTAGTAGTTACGCCATTTATGGTAATCTACCCACGCCGGTACGGGACGATGATCGGCTATTCTGAAGAGGCAGATTCTTTGGCTGTACATTTACTATTCGGTAAGGTCCCTTATGTGACTATAAATTAATTGGTATGGTAAAATGTTCTACATTCTATTCTACGAAATTCTAGAATCTTAATGTTTATTTTTTGAATAAAATTTATGTAAAATGTTATTATCATGTTCAAAAAGATTTAACCAACAAAAATATCATTAATACAGCTTAACTTTTAGATTGGACTTTAAACCAAAATTAAAGTAAATAAGTCGAATTAATTGATTTTAATCTCTTTAGATATAAAGCGATTCGTCTACTGATAAATCAAACGTATTGTGCAAATAATATAATGAAGTCCTGTTTTCGTTAGAAAGTCACGTTGCGTTGATGCTTGTATAGAGAAGGATATTGTTTCATTTAATTTCATATTTTAAAGGAATTGTGATGCGATTTATAAAAAATTAACTTCTCAGATTTAATTAACTTCTTTGATTGGTATAATAACTTGAAAACGGTTTCTTCTATTTAAAAATAAGTTTCATTGAAACTTTAAAAGTATCTACTTTTTTTTTACTTTTTACGTCGGCAAGTTGTGGAATCCACCTTACTTGGAAGTAGGAAGGGAATGAAAAATAATAATATGTACTTAATTTTACGGATCGAACCCACAACTCAAAACATCAATTGGACCTTAAGCAAACAAGAAATGAAAAATATCAAAATATACTTCAAACAATCTAGTTTCAATAAATAAAACAACTGTGCCAATCATAGACAACCTTGAAATGCAGCACTAATACGAATTACTACAATGACCTTTGACCTAAATTCTTCCATATGAGTGTTTTTTATTGAACACTGATAATCGATTGAAATATAGATTAATTATATTAATTAATGTGCCTCCTATACAGGCCTATAGCATTCGTCATGAACCTGCCAGTAAAAATTCTTAATATAAAAAGTTTGAAAAAAAAAATAATATAAATTTCCTTTAATTTATGGCATTTATAATTTACAACCATGCGTAAAAATGCTTACGAGTATCGTAAGTACGTAGGTAACTGATAATTATCTCGCATGTGCTACAAATACGTCATTGTGAACGATAAGCGCGTATACGGGTTAAAGTCCAGTGGTAAATTAGTTCGCTAATTTAATTGTGCAATACATCCTTGTGATATTGATATAATATGTACTTACTTCCTTATTTTGTACGTTATGCAAAAGGATGCGATTCCTCTACAATATGATTTACTTTCGGTGATTTTGGATGAGTACTTAAAGTTTAAAAATGAATACAATATATTTTTTTCAAAAAACACAGAACAAAAAATAATCGACAGTTTAAAGTAGGTTTCAATATATTGTCTATCATTTGGCGCTTTAAACCAAAGTTCAAAATTAAATCATCTAGGATGCTGTAATGAAACTGCATTGGTGTGAATATTTTAACCGTGGGGTGCAACAGTTAGAAGTTTCTTAAAAAAATATTTTTGACAAACATTGAAACATGGATATATACATGCATGTACGGATACATATATATACGGATGTCGATAATTTTGGACCTATTAATAAACATACTCGAGTAAGAAAACACCTAACGCCATCTAGTGGCAAGTAGTAAAGATATTCGATAGGCTATTGGAGTTTATTTCCATTTGAATACTTCCGACTCTGATAAAACACTAAAGAAATAATATTTATTACTTCTCAAAATTTTTGAACATGGCCTTAATGTCTCGTATATGTTTTTAAATTTCTTTTATACTGTGAAGTTATGAGGTACATACATATCCTACATCACGTCATGGAAATAAGTTAAAAGCCCTTTAAATTTCACAATATTATTTGATGAAGTGGTAATCAAGTTTAGAAATTAAGCTAAAGATGGTGTACAAACCATACGAATTTACCCATTGAAATATCTATTATCTCCAATATGATGGAAAGAATTAAAGAATGTGGGCAGGCATCATTAAATTAAAAAAAAAGGTTGACGCTCAGTAACAACCTCAAACATGCAAATTATTTACTGCTTTACTGGATTGTATTCTACTTCTTCTTCTTTTGTTACTGGCCCTCCTGTCGATTGTATTCTAATTAGAATTTTATTATATTGTTATTTCTTATCTATGCAATTCATTTTGTCAATCTGACACTACTGACATTTGACGTCAAACCGTCAAACGTGTTTTTGTTTCGTGTTTGGTGATTAAATGTGCTGTTTATTTCACATTTAGACGAAAATATCTCCCTCTTAATCATAAAATAGATCTATAATTTATTTTATCTGATGTAGTAGATTGAGTTTCAATTAGTATTGTTCTTTTTGTCACAATGGATACGATTGTTATCAGAATATTATATGATTTTTAAATTTCAGGTGAAGACTTGGTGCAGTGTGTTCCTACCAAAAAAGGGCACCAAATAATGTTCCAAGGATATACTTATGTGTTTAAATGTAAGCTGCAATGCGGAGCTGAGCAGTGGTGTTGTTCATATAGGCAAAAAACTGGTTGTATATCTGTGATTAACATGCAAACATTCGGTGTGGAAGTGGTTAGGGATTTCCATAATCATAAAAAGCCAATGTTTACAGATTAGATGTATAAAAATAGCAGTTAGGGACAATAATGTAGCTGTAAATAAAGACATACAGCATTTCATGCCATAGGTCACAAGGAAGTAAATAACATAGATTGTTATTCTAACATGATGTTTTGTGTTAAAGTATAGCTTTGCTATAAAACTGTAGAAATGTGCTAAGAGTGAGAAATTTGAAGTTGCTTGAATTCATTATTTATATATTCATAATTTATTTATAAATTTAAACATTTTTAGTAGATATTGACATATCATTTAAAATATTTTCTAATAAATAAGCTGAAATTTAAAAATGAATCTCCCCGCATCCTAGTATAATAAAGACATGATATTTTATGATAGATTATAAAAACTTGTAAAATAATGTGGTTTATTAGAATATAAATCAATGTTTTGTAAATAATTTTATCTATTAAAATGCTTAAAAATAGACAGTATTTCATTTTATTTAATCTATTTTTTATTTATTTGCATATATAAAATAAATGCTTATAATGAATATTGTTTGTTTTATTCTCCTATAATTCATTATTGCATTGAAAATCCACAGATAATACAGAAGAAAATAGGTATAGAAGTTTGTATGATAATTTTAACTATATCTATAGTCAAACAATTTCACAACAATGATCACATAGTAACATTCACATTTTGTTTCACAGAAGAGAAGCTTCCGGAATGGGTGCCTATTTATTTCATGAATATTACCGATACTAGGTATAAATGCAATATATGTGATGTAGAAGTTGACGTCACGGAGAAATGCCTCGAGCTTCTTTCACATGTGCAGGATTCCCACAAAGAAGTCTATGAATTACATAAGGTACTTAAAAGTGAATGTAAGGAATACTTTTCGATCTTATTTGGTTATAAGATATAAAACCCATCCCATTTCCTTTTAAGCTTTTTTGTACTTGGCACTTAATTGTGTGTGAATTTCCACAGATAACCACTATAAATGTTAGTTTTGTAGGTCTATATCTCGTATACTGTAATAAAACCTTTGCTAAATTATAGTTTTATAATATTATTTGAATATTTAAAATAAGTAAAAATAGACCGATAATGTATTTTAGTATGGTCCTTTAAATCAAGTGACATGCAACATTATTTTCATTTAAAAGTGATATTCTGAAGACACATCAAGACTAACCCTTTAGTAATAGATGGGAAAATTAATTGACTATTTTTGATAAATCACCAGAAAATAATAATAATTGACTATTTTTAAAAAATTAAATAACAAAATCTTTTACTTTTATTTTTATATTTACTTCTAAGATTCAACATAGGTTTCTATTTTTTAGGACAGCCCAGATTCCGGTGTGGGGTACCAAATAGAATTCCTTCAGTTCAGCATGAAGGATGTTGATCTGAAGTCTGACTCGGTAATCTTGGGCGAGATCTGTGAAACCCCCACCGAGTTGAAAGACAGTACAAAGAATGATTTGGACCAATCTGATTTTTTAATACTGCCTAAGGATAAGGAGGAGAAACATAAGAGTAGTACGGGTATGTATATATCACATTTTCTTTTTTTGAAAATATTTTTTTGATAAAAACTTTTTAAAGTTTATAAACAATTGCCTTAGTTCTGAAAATATTGAAACAAGTCAATTTATGAAAATTTTACGGTTTTATTGATATACAGGGTGTCCCGTAATGAGTGAAGCATATCTTGGGGGATGATAGCTGAGCTAATAATCTATCAAAAAAACCCAATATAGGTCATACGAAAATATCTCTGTTTTTGAGATATTGAGGATTTTGTACTTTTTTCAAAAATGGTGACCTCGCCCAATGTTTTATATTATTGTGGCCGTAATTCTTATTTGTTTTTCATAATTTTTTTACTAAGTTTTCTTTATGAGTTGCTTTCTTGAATACATGTATTAGATATTAAAAAAAATATCAGACAACGAAAGAAAAAAAATATTTATTTCAAATTTAGTATAGAGTAAAATTTTGGGGTCAGATTTGATAGTCTGTGGCTTAAAAAAATTTAATTAATTTAATTTTATTTTTCATGTAAAAAAATAACATTTCATACTAAGTATCATCCTGGACGTATCATTAAAATAGGTCCCAAATTGATTTCAAATTGCAATATTTTTTTTGCTATAGGGAAAAACCGTAAGTTTTATACCATTTTGAAATCGGTATTAAATACAGAAGTTTTTAAGTATACTGACCGTCTCAGTGTAGTACATTTTTTTTAAACCACAGACTATCAAATCTGACGTGAAAATTTTACTCTATACTAAATTTGAAATAAATATTTTTTTTCTTCCGTTGTCTGATGTTTCTGTTAATATCCAATGCATGTATCCAAAAAAGCAACTCCTAACGAAAGCTGAGTAAAAAAATTATGAAAAACAAATAAGAATTACGGCCACAGTAATATAAAACATTGGGCGAGGTCAACATTTTGGAAAAAACTACAAAATCCTCAATATCTCAAAAACAGTGAAATTTTCGTATGACCTATATTGGGTTTTTTTGATAGATTATTAGCTCAGCTATCATCCCCGAAGAGATGCTTCACTCATTACGGGACACCCTGTATAAAAGCAATCTTGTAATTACTTTGTGTCTAAACATTGCAATCTCCAAATTTTACTTTGTTTTGCAATAACAATTGATACACTTTCACTGAAAATAAAATTTTGCAGGCATTAAGAAAATGGTTGAAAAATTTGAATGTCTTTATTCAATAAAAAAGTGATTCTTAAAACCTCACTGAAAGTTTTCCAGGCAATAAGAAAATGGTTGAAAAATTTGAATGTCTTTATTCAATAAAAAATACAAATAAGTTTTTTTGTTTAGAACACAGCCGTAAACGAAGCTGGGTGTGGAAGTACTTTGAACAGTTGACCAAAACGATATACCGATGTACCCTTTGTAGCGTGGTACTGTCTATAAAGGGGAGCAATTCGAATAACATGAACAGGCATATAAGAACGCGACATTCGGCGGTGTTTGCGACAGAGATTACTAGGAAGGGGGGGGATGATGATGACATCGGTGACGTCAGCTTGAAATGGGAGAATGGGGCCAAGGAGGAAAACGTTGAAAAAGTACCTGGGACTATCCGTGAGTATCATATATGTATTTTTCAGTTTTTTTTTTAAGTTTTTCTTTAGGGGTTTTAAACGTAATTTTTAACCGACTTTCAAAAAAGGAGGAGGTTCTCAATTTGACCGTATTTTTTTAGGATAGAATTCCACCTTAAATTTAACAGCTAATAAGTTAGAAATAATTGGTAAAACATTTTAGTCAACTGGTGAATTTTAGGATTTATTAGTATGTAGTTTAAAAAGGGAATATTTAGTTTGATAGAAATCTTAAGAAAACGCTGCGAATTTACTCTTATTTCCTTTAAGTTGAAGTTGACTTGTAGTTAAATTGCTATGCGACGTTTTCTATGCTCTATTTTATAGTCTTACTTTATACTTTTTTAAAGTTCTTGAAGTTGTGAGAAGCAACATCCATATTTTGCTTTATTATTTTTTACGTAACAGTAAAGAAATCTTTATTTTAGATAAAGAGGGACTTTTTATGTGATTTTTTTTTTATTTTATGGCTGCTTAATTTTTTTTATATTTTTCGGTTGATCAAATCTTGAAAATAATTACCACTATGGTCACTACATCATAAGTGGAATTCACAATTTCACGTCCCTTTAGCGGATTAGGCTTTGCGATGATGTATTAATTGAGAATAACACCCGTATTCTAACAAGTTACCTTAATTTTACTTCCACTCAGGTTACGTCAAATATGACATATGACGAATTTCAATCGAAAATTTCTTCTCCGAAATTTTCATAACGTGAGTGGACGTAAATTAGTAGAGTTCCGACTCAGAATGTAAATTTTCATTGACAGAGATTGAGTGAAGTCGAGGAATGCTCGAAGAACGTATTAGAATACGGGTCTTTGCACGGATTTATAGATATCATTCTATTCCACACAGGAGCCAAGAAGCCCCGTCGTAGCTGGGTGTGGTCCTACTTCAGCTTGGTGTCGAGAACCCGCGCAAGATGCAAGCTGTGCAAGCGGGTGATCAGTCACGGCGGTAACGCTACCGGCAATATGAACAGGCACCTCAAGATTGTGCACAATAAGCGAGGAGGTGAGTTTATTGCATTTTTCATAGGGACCAAGAAGGTATGACTCCTACTTCTATAAGCCTAGTGCCTTCATCACGAATAGATACTTCAAGAGTGTATCCAACAAGTGAGGTGGTGAGGTTTATTGCATTTATAATGGGACCAATGGAGCTGGGGATAGTCTACTTAGCCCAAGAAGGCGACCAGTCACGGCGGTAACGTCATCAGCATCATGAAAAGGTATCTAAAGATTGTGCACAATAAGCGAAGAATATATACCATATTGCATTTGTGGTGTTCACGACATATAATAAATGTTAGCACACAGACCAGTGGGGCGCTAGTGTCACTTCTGACACTTCAAACCTGTCATCTGTGGCGTGCAGACGTATCCGTTGAGCTGTGTGCCTACTTACTGATATTTGAATCTTTTATTTAATGCTCACCTACAACAATAGGACATAACAGCATTACTAATAAGAACCAAAAATCTGGGTGTCGTATATCAAGCCTGGTGTCTTCAAGATAGTGTCTAATAAGCGAGGTGAGTTTTTCTACATTTGTCTAAGGGAACAAGAAGTTAGCAACCAGGCGTGGTCTCACTTAATCCTGGTGACATAATCATGAACAGGTATATCAAGTTAATGCACTTCTCATAGGAACCAAAAAGCCCGCAGCTGGTTCTGTATTAACTTCACACTGTCAGAAACAATTAAACATTGTGACGTCACGTATTATGCTCATATAGCAGAGGTATTTCGAATAAGAATCCGATTTTATAATTTTCATTTTTACATTAAATATTATTTGATCCTCTTAATGCAACTGCTTATACTATAATAAATTATAAGCTATTTACGCGTTTCACACGTCTCACTTTTGAAATACTTTCACATTTTGGTTATGAAAAGATAAATTATTGATTCAATAATTTGCAGTGTGTAATATAACTTGAAAATAGAATTCAAATTGTTAGTTATTCTTTTTCTTTCGCTTTATTTTATTCTGTGTGTGTACACACTTAAAAATTTGGGGATTTCTGTTGCATGTGCAGATAGCAGTCACTGGGTGTGGAAAGTGTTTGACGTTGGCGACGACACATACTCGTGCAAGATATGCCAATACGAGTTCATAAAGTTTGACGACCTAGACAAAAGCATACAGATGATTCTAGAACATTTGAAGGAGGAACACAGCGTCATATCGGGCTCCCAGATCATAACTAGCGCGACGTTTGAATTAAATAATGATTAGTTTTGTGTTTTGTTATTAAATTGATCAATAAAAATGGAAAAGAATTTTGTGTAGATTTGTTCACAGAGATCATAGGATTTTAGGTGCTGTTATTTGATAACTAGTTCTTAGATGCATGATGGATTTAGCCTGTCAAGGTCATGCAAGGCGGGTATCGTCTGCCATCACCATTTTGCACATTTGTAAAAAAGTATGTGTCGCCAGTTTTATAACGAGTTCTAAATTTAAAAGTTCTGTGTGTTTTAAATGAAACTTCTCAACGCTTTTGACATATCGTAATATTATTTGTATAGAAAGTCACACTAGTGCGTTCACTGGTCGTTATCGTGGCGATCGCAAATATACAAAGAATGCATCTGATATTTGCTATACCAATCTGTGGACATTAAGCATAATGAAACGTTTTTTTTTTTAATAAAAAGACGTGGAGGAGCGAATATGTACTTTTAAATTTAGAAATTCTTTTTACAATAACGGGCGTAGGATTTTTAAAAATGTATATAATTTTGAAATAAGGAACCTTGTGTTCTTAGCTGTTTTTTTTAATTATGTGGCTAGAGGTAGTTAAAATGAATTGTATAAAGTGTTGGTTGTAATGGACTGTTAAATAGACGACGTGATAGTCTAAAATATTTTGTAAAAGATTACAACAGAACGAAACTATAATGAAAATTCAATACTACAAAATTAACGTATGCATTTGTTATTAATAGTATTTATTTTCAATACGTTTGTTACCACGAAAAGAGATGTATAAGTTAATGCCAGTTATATGTACGGAAGGCTGTCCGAAAATGTATATTATTATTATCTGCTAACAAAAGTATCTAATTTAATAGTCCAATTTGAATTTGGCATTTCAAAGACACACTTATTGAGTGTTGCCAATTTTTTCTTGTAGATTTCTAAAAAGTATGAAATGTAATTTTTCAGGTTTTTGTGTTGTCATATTTATGTTGGGTCGAAATCCTCTTTTCGTTACTTCTATAAATTGCAACATTATTTTCACAGGGTTAATCCGATTTTTCAAGTTTATATAACATCCTGATGATGGTTCTCTGAGTATTATATTTCTTTCTTTCCTATTCTTTTCATAAAAAATACTTCGAACTTATAATCACCCTGTATATTTTGTTAGCCCAAACATTTTTTTCAAAGTCAAAGTCAAAATTCAAAGTCAAAACGTTTATTTTCCAAATTGGCCTCTTTCGAGGCGCTTTTAGAAACATCTCTCAATAAATATTATTTTAAAGTAAGGCTTTCTGTACAAAATCTTATCAGAATAAAATTAATTTAATTTAAACTTCGTTGTAGATACTAGGATAATGTTAATATTTTCAAGGTAAGTCGCACATGATGTGTTGTATTTAACGGTTTTAGATATATTTTATAAATAAATACTATCATTTTTATGTTTCTTTTCTTTAATTCCTGAGGTAGATGTACATTACGCTGTACATATCAAACAACCCTTCTATATATTTTTATTAAACTTTTCCTTAACTTTAAATCCTGACTTGATGAATTTAGAAGGAAATTTCTATTGGACATATAATTTTTTTTAGTATTGTAATAAAAATCCAGCTTGTTTTAT
>LQNK01000366.1:465800-512191 GCA_001586405.1 Phoebis sennae | reverse complement strand
TTGCGGCCATGAAGACGGAAGATGTGAAGGGAATGTGGTAAAAGTGGAAGGAGTTGGATGGACTGTTGAAATGTAAACATAATTTTAATTCAAAAAATGTATGAAGATTTTATATGTAAAAGTTGAAGGCTGAACCAAACTGTTGCGGAAAAATCAATTTAAAGACATTTTTGTATTGTAAAAAGTACATTAATTATAGAAGGTACTTTTAAAGATATCATATCGTGCCATACACGACGGCGCGCTCTACCAATTGTTGAATTTGAATATGTATATGTTTGTATGTGTATATATTTTACTATGATCGCAATGCTTTGTGCTGATTAGTTAAGGTATTTTAGTGTGCGTGTGCACACATGGGTAATGAGTGTGTATCTATATAACTACTGTCATCGATTGAAAAGAATAACTTGGGGAACGTCTTCGTGGATGAATTTGTCATTACTGTTAATAACTCATATTCATTTATATTTTAAACATAATTTCATGTTAAGTAAAGTCTGTAAGATCTATTGTCCTTCTGGTATGTCTAAAGACATACCCTTATCCTGTCTTTATCCATTATAGATATTTCCTCTACGCGTTTGCGATCTACCGTAACGTTCTTTCAAATCGAAGCAATAGTTCCTGAGATTAGCGCGTTCAAACAAACTCATCAAGGTTAGTTAGGTAAGAACCCCTTTTATGCCATACCTAATTTTAAAACATTAAAATAATTGATATATTTTATCCGTTATTTGTTTATTATATTATATTTTGTTAATATGAGGAATTGTATTAAAATAAAATACAAAATAATTTTGACTAGTTTTATTTAAAAACATCCAATTACATCAAATATGTTATATTTGGCAATATCCACTTATCATAGGTAACAATACACAACCACATAGAGTTATATTAGAGGTAGGGAGGTATATACTTATTGCATTGCGATATACATATATAATCCATTCTATTCACATATTGTACATTCTTAAAGCTAAATTATTTATAAGAATTTTATGAAACAATAAAAAATCGATTTTTCAGTTGGGATGGGTTACGGTACTGGTAAATATAATTTTTTGGATATCACAACATTAGTTTGTCACACTTAATCAGTATACAAAAGGTTTTAGATAAAAATTATAATATTTTTGTTACTTGTTCAAATCTTCTTGTTATTGTATATTCCCAATTATTTTTAAATTGTATCGATATTAAGAAAATATTATATAGATAATTGTATTCAAATTAAATGATTATTCGTACCACTAACTCTTTATGTAAATTGTTTTTGTAGGTACATAATTTTACTTTATAACTTTGAAATATTTATGTATATAATAAAATTCTATACGAATCGAGAGCAAATTAATTACGTCAAACTTCTTTTAAATTAAATAAGTCATAAAAATATCTCATATGTAAAATAATCATCTTAAAACAATAAAGAATATTTAATTATAAATAGAATTACTTTAATTATAAGTTTTTTTAATTATAATTATATAATATCTAAAGATACAATACTCCATAATATGTACATTAAATATCTTAAGATTACCCTGTATGTGATAGTTCTAAACCAGTTTTAAAGTACCATTAATAAATATTAAGAAATAGTATAATTTGCATTTTACAAAACATTAACTGAAATTGTTAACCTTAAAACTTAATTTTAAATTATGAAATTACAAACGTATCACGTATTGTCAACTGTACTGTTTATATTTGACACATTTAATTTGGCGAATACAAATAGATCCATAATACCAAGACACTATACATCGCACACAACGTTATCCACAAACAATGCTTGTGTAAGTAAATTAGAAACACTAGATGCAGAATAAGCTTGACACACAGATTAGAGAATAAAAGGCAGATGGAGTATTCCGAAGACTCGACTGACGCTAACTACACGTACGTACACGTGCATCTGTGTGAGTGAAATTTGAAAATTTTGAAACCCTCGTGATGTGTTGTGTCAAACTAGACGAACATTTTTGTATTTGCTTTTGAAGTTTGTATTTGCTTTTCGGCGTCACTCGAGTCTTCGGCCGCACTCCGTCTGCCTTTTATTCTCTAATCTGTGGCTTGACATTACTCAGTGCATTTCAAATGACAAGCCTTTAATTCAAAGCAATAAAACTTAATTTTATTTCTACTTGACTATTGCCTCTGCTAGGTTTATCGGGCTTTGTTTGTGAATACGAGGTCTCTGAGACACCTGAGTGTACTTTATATAGTGTCGTAGTCTATTCGTACCATAAACTCAAGATATACCTATATCCGTACATTATATTTACATATTCACATTGCTTGTTTCTTATACTAGTGATTTGTAAAATTCTGAGAGACTTTAAATAAATTATTTTGATAACAACTGTGTATTGATTTCGAATATCTTCCAATTAATGAAAAGACCAATAACCCTGTAATTATTGTTTTAAAAGACGATATCACTAACTCTTGAGCTGATTCACAATTTATAATACACAGTTAATATAACAATCTGTTTAACTTCTATATTTAGACCATTTGTACTGTATATCATGCTATTATAATTTCGATATAAAATGGGGGTAGGAAGAAATAAAAGTCTGGATTTTTTTGTTAATATACAACACAATTTTCCTAAACATAAAATGAAAATATTTTAATAATTTTGTACAACCATTAAATTAACGAAAGATATGATTTAACGTAATAATGCAAAAAGCATTTTGGAGAAATGTTAATACTAATAAATAAAAGAATAATTGTAATAAATAAAATATCATCTACTTGGAAGCAAATGAATCAATCAGTCTAAAGATTGATGGGTGGTTTGGGTCCACAATTATGGACGCTTTGTATGTAAACTATCCTACCTCTATATGTGTGAAGAGCTGCTTTACACCAAGGACCTCGAGAACACCGCCATCGGATTTTGCCGTTCCTCGCACAACCGTTGAATCTGAACCTATAGCCTCCCACATTAATGCCCATTTTCCCTTGCTTGCTCAGGCAGTACGATGCGAAGCAATCCGAGCCGGAGATACTCACTACAACAATTACATTGGTTAGATATAGAATTTAGAGATCTTAATGATGAAAAGCACGGCTGTTTGTCGTCCAGGCTAAGTTCCAAATCTTATTAAGATTAAGAACAAAGACGTTTCCAGTATACATTTCGTAGTCAATGTTTGTGTTCAAAACTTTGGAAAAGAAACACAACATATGATTATTTATAATTAATATGAAACATCCATATCCACGCAAATGGTATAATAAACATGACGTTTATATGTTTGAATTTTTTATTGATTTCGTCGTAATTAATATGGTACGTAATACGTTGTTATCTGAAGTATTACATAAGACAGACATCGGCATACCGGCACTGAGAAAAGTTTATAAATTTTGATAATATTTTAGATAAGTAATCACTTTACCTAGTCTAGAATAAACAGCTTTACTATCATCACGTTAGACATTAACAATCCCATACTTTTCAGTGGAATTCGGCGTATCAAACCGGGGTTTTCCTGTTTTATTCGTCGGCAAGCACAAATTCATTAAGCACGAGGCATACCGGGAGAAGATACGCTGGACGTGTAACAAGCGGATCCAGCTGCGATGCAAAGCAAATCTGACCACGCACGACCGAGTCATCGTGAGGAGCTATTTGGACCACAATCATTCCTAAGCGATACTAATGTGAATTTTATTAGAAGATATAAGGTAAAAAAAAGATAATAAATTTGAGGTTTTACAGTTGATACAAAATTGAAAATTCATACACAAATAGATAACAACAATAATAGATAAAGTAAGAATTGTATGCAAGAATTTAAAGAAATGCATGATTACCATGAGTTATATATGTGAATGTTGTTATTGAAGACTCTATGAACATTTAATAAATGCACAGTTAAATAAGGAAAATCAAATTACAATTTTAATAGCATAATAAATATATCACCGACATCTTAAATCAGTTAAGGATGATGCAATTTAGAATATTAGAAAATTGTATGTATTTTATTATGAAAATCTTTTACTCTCCTCCTATTTCGATCGAATTTAATTAGATATTGTAAATTTTACTTCTTAGGGTAATAATGTGCCTTGTGAAGAATATTTTGTAGAACCTTTATCAAATAATTTTACATTAATTGTAAGTAATTTAAAAAGTTTCCAATAAATGCTGTTTTTTTATATTGGTCATTTTTATTTATACCTTATCGTGTCTTACCTAAGTTCTTATTTTGTATTTCTTTACATGATAATTCCGACAATAATGAATCGATGAGTCTTTATTACTAACACCTATAAGAAAGAAAAGCCCAAATATATTTAATATTATATTGAAGAAACTTCAGACCGTTTTCAAACATTAAGTATTGATATTGATGGGGTAATCCTCTATATAATCAGTATTTTATACACAAGAAGAGAAGGATATAAATGGTAAAACTTTGGCTTAAATATAACCCTATCTTTTATGATGGGTTTTCCGACTAGAATATAATTTATCTTTGGCTTCTTAAATTACAGATGCTTTTTAGCACACGTGTGAAACGTAGGTGGGTAGTTAGGTAGGCGTATGACCTGATTGTTTATGGTTTTCACGAACGCCTTGCAGTTCCTCATTTTTCTATATATACAATACCAGATTAGCAAACTTTTCATGCGATATGCGTTATGGGGTCGATATATAAATCCATCCAATACCAATGATGGATACTTTTTGCCCTTGAGCCTAACCACTGAAATAATAAATTTTTCGTATTACCAATAATTCACTACTATTCGTTTTAAAATTCAGGGTCAGTTTCCAATTTAAGCAACATATTCTGAATATAATTTCTGACTGTGTATAATTCCAGAAATCTTATAAATCATTTTCTTATTAATTCGTAAGTTTCTGAGCACAATTGACTCGGGACTAAATAAATCAAATATTAAAAAATAGTAACTTAATAAGAAATCTTATAGATTGGATATCCGGAAATGTTAGCTATGTTCGTTTAAATTCACTCTGCTCTGCTGCTTAGAAGATTCGGGAATGGGTTATTATTGGTACAGGTTAAAGAACGACGAAGAACTAAACTTAAGTTGCAATTAATACGTGTATTTAAAGTAAAAAAGAATTTAATGCAAACTATTCTTTTAATGCAAAGACACCATTTTATAAACTGTCACTTAAACTTTATAACATATTTCACTTAATAATATTATAAGCATTCATATATTTGCTTAATGTTTGGAAATAAATTTTTATTTTTTCAAATTAATGAAAATTAATGATACAATTCATAAAAATGAGACTAACTTAGTATCATTACTTCGATAATTAAGTCAGATGAGAGACAAGCACTTTCGTTCTTCGCTTAAACTTAAAAATAATATTTTAAAATGCAACAAAAGTCGCGGTGCTGAATATTATGTTGATGTATTTTCTACCTCGCATTTTTCGGTATTATTAAGGTCTGGAGCAAGGTCATGCACAGGACCAAGAATTTCAGTTTTAGGAGCTTCTACCACTTTATCAGTTTGTTCTACAGTACTATTTTCTTCTTTTTTATTGTCAATTTCATTTTCAGCTTTATTATTAATAATAATTTCATTCACAATATTAGCTTCGCTAACTGTCTCATTGCATTCATTGGGTTTTTCCAATTCATTATTCATTTGTTCTGCTTCTAAAGACACAGTGTTCGATATAATAGGATTGAATGTATTATCATCTGTGTTTATCGTAGTCTCAATATCTATGTAGTTTCCAATTGCATCAATGAGGTCATTAGTTTTCGCATATTCTGTTACAGTCGATTCAGGGGTTTGGGCTGCAATGAACTCGAAATTTGGATGAATACATGATTGTCTAGTTTTCTCCAGTTCCATTTCCTCTCCATCGGATAGTATTTCAATAGGGGCTTCATCTCGTACCACTTCAATGACGTCATCGTCTGATGCGTTGCCAGCGTCTACTGTTTCTCTGGGTGCGGTCATGATCACGTTTGTAGTTACACCTTGAGCTGAAAACATCAATTGGTAAACATCATACTGTTTTTAAAAATCTCTAAAGGTCGCTCTTGAGCATTAGCCATTTTAGATGTTGATAGACTGTAGTCTATCTAACGGATTATGTATAATCCGTTAATATTTAACACATCCTTATTTTCTATTTTTTATTAAAAAATAATTAGTGCTGTTATTAAAATTTGAGATAATGGTAATGTTGATCTTACTGGCGTCAAAAGTAAAAATTTTTTGAACGGTATTTGTAAGTTGTACAAAAAATACTAAACCTCATACTGTAACGTTTAAAGAGCCCTAAAAATAATAAATTGACACAAAAAAACTTACAATATATTACTTTATTACATTTAAAATTGTACTTTTAACCGCTATAGTCTAGTAACAACAAAATGACAATGATATTAACCTTAAACATTTGATCAAATTTCATTATTTACAATTATTTATTCCCCGGACAACTGACCCTAATTGGTCTCTATGAAAAACCTTATACTTATCTTAATATAAATGGAAAACATAACAAAAGTAATTAACATTGGTAATCCTGAAACAATAAATAAGTAAATAAATAATCATGAACATTTTAAAAACAAATGGAAGTCCCACGTCTCCGGCTCTCTCTCTCTCTCACACACGTCTCTCTCTGGCTTATAAAAAACCTTCAATGAAATGTAGTCAGTGCTAATATCCATGGTAGTAATTATATTTCTTCGAGCCAGGGTGCTTTTTACTCCAGTACAATATCCGTCGTTTGATCTTCAATTCTGCGTACTTATTAGGGTCTTCCTTGATACGTTTGTATCTAGCTCTCTCAGCTATACTCTTTTTTCGTAGTAACTCCTCTCTAGTCATTTTCTGGCGCTTTCTTGTATAGCGTCCTAAAACGGAACTGAACTTATTACAAGCTCCATGTTAGTTAATTTTTATTGAATAAGTTAAATGATATCTTCAACATTTTTTACATTTGCTCTAAGCCAGTACTTTTTAATTTTGCAATCATTTTTGAAAGTGCATGGTTTCAATAAAAGTCACAAAAAACAATGATATGATCCTTTATTTACCTAGATAAATTTCATTATAGGGAAAAATATATTTCTTCCATGTGTTCACATTTCATTCACCTCTAAAATTAGACAAAGCAGTCAAATGTTCTCTCTTCTTTGGCACGACTTTATTCTGATGGGTGTGTTCTCCAAACGGGAAAATACTACCGTTGATTATTCGGACAGTACATTTGCAGCCATATTGCAGTCTCTTGCTGCAGCGCCAGTAACTTCTTCCTACCCTGCCGTACTCCATGTGGAATCGGTGTTCTCCAAGAATGAGCACCTGGCCCCCCTTGGATGTTTTGAAAATTTGTGCTGTTGAGAACGATAAGATATTAAATCTGTGAAAACCATTGTACAAATACATGAGACTTGTTATAGTTATTTTCGAGAAGGGGAATTACTATCGAATTGTCATTGACATTTATGACTTCATTGAAATCTATGGTTGCATTTTGTATAATTAGGAAGTAATAAGAATAAAAACCAGGGGTAGAAATACCACTGAAAACAAATTGTACATCCTCCATAATATATTGCCCAGAACTATTTTCCAAAAATGAAAAACAACCAGAATGGCAAAATTGTATATTATCGCTTCAAAAATCTCTGTGAATCCGCAATAGTTCATAATTCATATCATTCTGGTTGACGATGGTCTCCGGGTGGTTGTGGTCATTATTAAGGATGACAATTTCATCATCTATCGTGTGGACCTTGGCCGTGCAGTCAGCGTGGGTGGCACATTTCCAGTTCTTCTTGACGTAGTTCAAGCAGTACGTTCTGCAGATGAAGGCGTAACCACCTATGATCATTTGACGTGTACCTTTCGATGACATTCTAAAGTACGCTGGAAAATTCCGGTAGATTAGTTAAAATAAAATAATACATTAGGAAAACAATAATCTTTTGCTTGAATTGAATTGAATTTATTGAAGAATAGAAACGTCGGTTAAAATACTTAAATTTTTCTATAAAGCTGAACTTATTGCATTGAGAGTCTGCATTACTTTATTGTATTTTTATTTAGAAAATGCTTCCAAAGGTTTTGTTGAAGGCTTTTCAACCACTAACTCTTCATGACGTCAAGTGATATGCAGTCGTCTCTTTTTTGTGTTATTTATATTTTATATAATAAACGTAATTCACCATTCACCTTATTTATTTCTACATTTTTTAACTGATTTTAGAAAACAATTCTAAGCGTATTGTAATAAATAATCAAGTAAGTAAAACTTGAGTATTCGGAATATATTGCGCCGGAGGGTGTGGGTTCGATTCCCACGCGTAGAAAATTATGATGTGATGAACATTGTAATTTTCTACTGTCTGGGTGTTAATATCTATAGTATGTATGTATTTACAAAAAAAAAAGTATGTTTAAGTATATCTATCAGTTATCTAGTTTCCATAGTACAAGCGTTGCTTAGTTTGGGACTAGATGGCGGCGTGTAAAATGTCCGAGAATATTTATTTATTTATTTATTTATATGGAGCAAGAAAAATAGTTGTCATAATAATTATTTAATTAAATCTCTTTGACCAATTGTACTTAACAATAATCTCCATATTATATTTATTTTTAACACCTATTAAAACACCACATTATGAAATAATCACGACAAAACTTATCATGTTGGTGCAAAAACAATCAACAACAATAAAATTTACAATTAAGTATCGATAATGCCTGATTTACACAAGAGCGAGGAGTCGTGACGGAGTAATTAACAAGTGAAGATTTTCATATAAATACAAAGAAAAAAATCCGTAACGACCCACACGCACTCTATGTGAATCGGTCACAAATGTACCTACAACTTAAAATCTTGTAAGTAGCAATTTCTTAGCATAAAATTAAATTCTTTTATAAATAACCTTCATTTGTCAGCCTATCTACTAAGTGTTGTTAGACTTTAATATACTACTACTATAATAGGTACTAAAAAAATAACATTAAATCCATTTAAGGTATAAGATATTGCACACAAGTTACATTTTATGTATATTTACGCCTTGTACCAAGTTTATAACGTTAAAATTTGAGAGATCCTAGATTGTGAATCTCAATCAGTACCTTTAAAAAATAAAGGTGTACCTGGGTTTAGGTTTTGATGTTGTTTGAATACCCGACAACACAATACCTCGAAAAATTCAAAAGGCCGTAAGTTCTGCACCGCAGGAATATCTCTAAATATACATTAGATTCTGTCCTCTATTTACCATACATGTGAATAGGGACAACTACAATTGCGAACGGACAAATACAAATTTCAACTGAAACGTCCTTGTTCCGATCGAATTCACATCTTGAATAGACCAGAAAATAGAAGAAATATAGAGTCCCTATCTTTACGCACTCTAATTTATACAATTCGTTAATCAAAAACGGCAATTTTCAATAATGTATCAATGATTATGGATAGATTGTTATGTCAAATTATATGACAATAGATAAACAAAAGTCATGGCAAATGTATCCGTCGTTAGGATATTGAAATCAAAATATGTGCAAATAGATAGATTTGTCTGACTTTAGTAAGCAAAATAAGGGATAGATAGGATATTGAAAACGGCCGTAAGACGCTGGTCAAAGTTAATTCACGCCGTCTACATCTTATAAAACTTTCCATTAGCCGTATAATACTCTGGCGGAGGGTGATCATGCACCGCGCCCAGCGTCAGCTCATTATCCTGGGTATTCACGTAGGCTCTGCATCCTTGGGCCCTCCTGGAGCAGTACCAGAGGATCCTCCCCGAGCGGGTCTGCCAAGCCCTTTTGAAGGTGTATTTCTGGTACATCAGCAGCGGGTGCCGCTTTATTCGGGATGGAAGGTAACATACTGTGAAATTAATTGGGTGTTGAGCAAGTAAGACAGTCTAAATAGGATTTAAATTAAGAAATAATTTATTAATATAAAAAAAAAAAGAAATATTCTATATTCATAATACGTTTCTTTTTAATTTCATGAAGTAGGCTGGAATTTACGTACACTACAAGGGATCATTGGCAATTCAAATTACTTATTTTAAAGAGATTAAACAGAGGTATAAGAAAGACTAGATACCACGTTAAAGAGCCCCAAAAATTATTTTTGCAGTTAACTCCATCTTAACAGTCGGGATTGGTGATTGTATGTTTGTATTTAAATATGAATAACTTTGTACAACGATAATTTGAGTTTTCTCTGATCATCTCATCTCATTGATTAAATTTCATAGGCAAATAATTTAGAATTACAAAATGTCGAGATCTAAGATGAGCGAAAACGGTAGGATCGATTTTCATATGACTGGGTATCAAATGAAAGATCTTGTATACATTACTATCTAATTGATTGTATTTTAACATTGCACGCCGTTAAAAGTCTAATAAACCCATAGATATACATAAAAATCTGTACTGTACAATATTCCTTTTTGTCAACTGTTGTGTATAAAAAATAAATTACAACGCGAGGTCTACCTCGGGGCGAGCCACTAGTTAAATAGACACACAAGCAATAACGCCTAATTAAATTATATCTGATATATCTGTATTACAAAATGTAACACACACATTTTTAATACAGATATATTATCATAAAAAATCAATAAATTCTTTAAATAAACCAGACTAGATAAAAATTTAAAATAAAAATAATCACAGAAAAAACACTTACATCTTAAACTCAAAAAGTTTGCACCTTAGGACAAGCGGTATCCACGCTTCACCAAAATCCTTCCATAAACGTTTTGGTAAACATGATCAATACATTGAGTATCTCTTTTTCTAGTCTATTTTAACGGAGATTCGATTATACATCACACTACGTATTATATTGGACACTGACAAGCCGTAAAAAATCAAGCATACCATAGTTTTAATATTAATACTTTCTACGTCATTAGAATGATTTTCATTTTACTTTATGATCTACTTTGGCCTAAATATGTGATTTTTATTAAATCTTAACTACAAAGCCTGTAAAATTTTAGAATAATTTCTTGATGTTTTTTCTACAACACTGGTCGAATTACGTCGAGTACATAAGTGCACTGCTCTGAATTATTAAATATTTATTGCTCGGTTACCAAGCAAACAATTATAAATGCTATTTCATCTCGGCACAACGAATTTAAGGAGAATTATAATAAAACTCATCATATTATCTCACTTTAGACTGAGATCAAAAGAACTCGCGATTTGAATTATACCAATGTTAAAAAAACATTGACCTAAACAAATCTAGAATATCTGACAGCTGATAGTTTATACAACGAAATAGTAATGAATACTCTATAGCTATTAACTGTCCTTAATCTAGTGATTGCATCTTTGACTATAGATCGAGGGGTGTCGGGTTCGCATAACGAGTGGGAATAAAAATATTGAGAATTCAGTCCTGAGTCTAGTAGTAGACGGTGTTGCTTGATCTCTGCACCGCGTAGAGCTAAAGCTATTGGCTACTCTTGTCTGGTTTTGGCGCCCGCCGTATGTTCATCATGTTGTCCCACTTCATGGTAGGGTCGTGGTCATGCTTGGTAGATTTGAGCAAAGCCTTCTCCCTGGTGTACGCGAATGCCGGGCACCCGAAGCGCCGCTGAGAGCAGTACCACACAGTCACACCGTTCTTGTTGGTCCGCTGCCACTTGAAGGAGAACCGCTTGTAGATTAACTTAGGATGCTTTCCAAATTTGTCCTTGATAAAGATCGCTGAAATTGAAATTGCTTTATTAGTTTTTACCCCGTATAAAAACTCCATGGTACTTCACGAATTCGATTTGGGTCTGTTAACTATATTTAGAAATTAAGAATAGACAATGTAATATATGTTGGTTGTTCTATTGTCTGTGCTCGATGTAAGAATCAAAGATGGTTGTATTTTTCTTTTCTATGTAAAACCTATTGCAACGTGTGTTTATTGTTGAGCAAAAATATACCAGCTTTTATTTATATATACCCAAAAGGGACGGAACGAAGGGAATCGAATCAAATCGAAAGGGGATCGAAGTTTCCATTGTTGGAAATTGTATGAATTTTATTTTATTTTCGATACTTTCCGATCGGATTCGCATTTGTTAATAGGCCGCAATATTGTATACAAACACAATGCAATCCACCAAGACTGGGGAGGTACAGTAAATTAAAAACTATAAAGAGATTGAAATTATTTTTGGTACAATTTATCACATTTATTGATTCTAAAACTTATTAACTAAATATTGTACTAATTATATATAGATTTTATTTTATGACAAGTTAGTTACCTTAAAACATATGAAAATGAATATCCAACGCTATCGCTACGTCATTGCGAAGATGAATAGTTATATAAAACTGAAAAGACGCACATAAATATTCGAGTATCAGTTCATACTTGTATATATTGTAAAAAAAAACATTTTTTCAATTTAATTATTTGATAATGAGCGGTTT
This sequence comes from Phoebis sennae, assembly GCA_001586405.1. Lineage (NCBI taxonomy): Eukaryota > Metazoa > Arthropoda > Insecta > Lepidoptera > Pieridae > Phoebis > Phoebis sennae. The sequence continues at coordinate 499,711 of LQNK01000366.1, read as the reverse complement.
AATAATAATTAACCACCAAGTTTTGGTATTATATTACGCCTGGTAGAATATTGTACTGTCCGTAAGTAAAACAACTGGTATTATTTTTATAAGAACTGGGCATTAGTGTGGATTATTACCTTAATGCATAACTAATTATTCTTTTAATCTTATTTAACAATCACTCGACACACAACATTTACAAAATATATTTCTTAGCAGAAGATTTACAACATCAAACGATATTTGAGTTTAAAATCCAAAATAAATATGTAAATGAGCGCTATTAATAAATGTTGTAACTATTTAAATATTTTATTTTGGATTTAACTTTAAACTAACCTCTCTTTGACATTTATAAAAAAATGTGTCCTCTGACAAATACTTGGTCAACTTTTCAATGGACTATATAACCAATATGAAATATTTTTGTATGTAAAATGTGTCAAAGGTCGTATTAAAATGGGTTTATTTCCAGTAATTTTCCTTTAAAAAGTACAACAATACAAAATGTATTGACGCTTAGCAATGTCCATAGGTACATTTATTAACGGACACATTGGTAACGAAATTTACATCATTTTGCCTTAACCATCATTTACCATAAACTGAGATTACCAACTTCAACCGATCGATACGCTCCCTTCGAACCACTGCCTTAGAGGATCATGATCATGACCAGTTGCAATAAGCAAGCAGTCATACAAAAATACGAAATAGTAAAAAAAATCAAATATTTGCCATATTCCCCGTGTGGCGACGGGTTAGAATACATGCGGGTAGAGGGTAATTCTGCTGCTTGACATCTTCAGCAATAAAAGAGTGGGAGCCGAGCATTGCACGATTGGACCATGCTTGCACCGGAGTAAGTACCACCGGCGGAGCATCTGCGACACTTTGCTGTTGTAGATGTTCATGGGCTGCGGTCAGTCACTTAACACCAGGTGAACCGCATGCTCCGCTTGCCCACAGTGACATAAAACAAAAATCCCTTTCATGGTATAAACTTCACTATTATCAACCAATTGGCAAGTTTTCTTGGACCTACTGCCTTGGAGGATCATGATCATAGCTAGATGCAATAAGCAAGCAGTCTCAGTCAAGCATCAAATGAATCTTTGTCAGTGTTACAAAAATCCAAAAAAGTGTGACTGGTAATAAAAAAAAAATTATCAACCAATTGGCAAGCTTTCTTGGACCCACTGCCTTGGAAGATCATGATGATGGCCAGTTGCTATAAACAAACATCTCAATTAAGTATCAGAATTAAAGAAGAGTGAATGGTAAAAAAAATCTGACATTTGCCACACTTCCATTTATAGTCTAAATTTCAATATTATCAACCAATCGGCAAGCTTTCTTGGACCCACTGCCTTGGAGGATCATGATCGTGGACAGTTGCCACAAGCAGTTTTCCGTTCAGCGTGTGCGCATATGCCTTACACCCCATCCCCCGGCTGGAGCAGTACCACACTATCTTCCCAGTGCAATTCTCTCGCTGCCGCTTGAAGGTGTAGTTATTGAAGACCATACGAGGGTACTTCCCATGACCTGATGGGACGAATACAACTGAAAATGTACTTGTATTAGTTATATACTGTAATTTTTTTATTTTTTTTTCGTTATTTTATTTCCCACATGTGCCTTACAGGTAATTCCACTTTTTTAGAAAGAAATTACAATAAAATACGCCAATTAAAAGGCACAACGATAACAATTTTCTGAGTGAACATGTGGTGTAGATTTTTAGGTTTAGAGGAGATTAGTGATAGTACATCATCATAACAAAACGATGTTCCAATTGTTCCAACTTGAATACCACTATCACACTTATTAATAACCTATCAATTGAAATTAAATAAGGGTTATCAATAAGCTCAGGACAGCATAAACGTAGGGGTCACTTATAAACTCAGTAAAATAACCTAAAATTAAAAAGTCTGACCTTTGTATAATTTAAGTAACATTTATTTGCCTTTACGAATAACGTTAAAATAGGACTAGAAAGTATACAATTCCGCGCTACGAAGATTAAATTCGAGAGTAGCCGTTATACTGTAGCGGAGGAGGATATTTATGATATACATTAAACAGTTTGGAACTGTATATCCTAATTACACTCGTAGAACATTGGAAATAACGTTGAAATTGCCAAAGTCATAAAACTGATTCTATGAGAATTTTGTGTGGTTTCACGGCATTATCTTGATCCATTTTCCACAAGTCAGTTGGTGATAGATCGGTGGTGGGTGGTTATGTTCCACGTCACCAGTCGTATACACATTATCCACGCTGTTTACAATAGCTTTACACCCGCTGTGTCTGTTAGAACAGTACCACAGAACGCCTCCTTTCGAATTAGAAAATCTCAACTTGTAAGTGTATTTTTTAAACATGAGCAGAGGATTGACGCCTTTACGTGTCGGTAGAAATTTCACTGAAACAAAACGCGAGATGAAAATAAAAACAGTGTACTTTCGTGTGCTATATTGAAAGAATAACAACACAAATAATAATTATTATTTTTATGAATTCTGATATTTTTTGTTATAAAAACATATCCAGCAGTTTTTTAAAGTTGGTGAATTTATCGTTAGGCTCGTATCGTCATCATAATCTATCAAAAATATTATTGTTTCATGCCACAATACCCGCGCCAGAAGAAGCCATTTATAATATGACGATTTAGATTTGGAATAAATTAAAATAGAAAAACATAATAACCATTTTTTATTTATTGAACACTGTATTTATTGCATCACATTTTACTTATAACTTACAAGTTTACCACACATAGGTTATATGTATATTTCATTTGTCATAAAGCAGGCATCAACAATGAAATATGCAATTATATTTAACATCAATAGATTCGCAAATACATAGAAATGAGAAGAACATGGTTTTGTTTTGATTGAAGAGCCCTTAGCATCTTTCAGTTTAATTCCAAAGATTAAACTTTATATAACACAGTAAAGAAAAAATCAATCATACATCATCAGACTGATAGATTAAATTTTGAAGTACAGCCAATGATAGTATATAACTATAGATATGTTACTAGTTCGCTAATTTTGAGATTTCAAATTGATACATGTGATATGATATCCACACTCCTTTGGTTACAAACGATTGTTGGCAGTACTTTACATAGCAAAGGTGGCTTGGTTACGACAGAAAGCCATAAAATGCCCCCGTGTGTATTTAGAAAATGCACGAACCATTCTTCAAATAAAAATATAAAAGGAAAGTATCATATCATAGGTAAGAACTCGAAAATAAAGAGTTTTAAATTCAAATATGAAGTGGTTGTCAAAAGACTACATTGTCATTGATGGTCGCATTTATTCACGGTAGTCTTGTATGGATATAACATATCTATACATTATAATATATCATTGAGTTCAACTATATTTTTGAAACTCGAAAATTAGCTTCCAATTTTGACCCACGATCCTGTTTTACTTTTAATATAATGCGGTGGTTTATGGTTATGCTCCACATTTCCGAAGGTATACTTATCACTATTACTTTGTACATACGCCTTGCATTTCGCGGTTTGTCGGTTAGAGCAGTACCAGAGAACACTTCCACTGGCGTAGGACCGCTTCTGCATGAAGGTGTATTTATTGTACATCAGGAGGGGGTGCTTCCCACGGTGTGATGGCATCAATTCAACTAGAAATATCAAGATTTGTAAAGTTATATTTTGTGCGAACTAAATAGTATTCAAAGGAAGGGGGACTAAATAGCTATGTAAACAATAGGATTAGGCCGCCCACTTTCTGATAGATTTTTTTAATACTGATTTTTATTATGAATAGGCAATCAGCTTGTATAAATATTTCAATACAAGACATTTAATACTCCGAATATATGGTAAAAGAACACGTAAATTAGAAGTATTTAATAGGAAACATTGGGGTCTCAATCGACACGTTTGATGAATCTTTTATATATTTAAGTAACATTATTATGAAAGCGAAAAACTTCGATTTTAAAATAATTTATTTCTACAAATTCAGAGAAATATTTACACTCGAAATATATTACGTCGCAAATAAGTAGTAGTTGCTTTGGCAGATTTGTATGCAAACATTAAGCCTCTACGTGTTAAAAGTAACCAAATAACATTTTATGTTTAGTTTGTACTGCTCGTTCGCTTAGATAATGGCATTAGAAATAGCAGCACATGTATTCACATCTCACTCGCACACTGTTTGCGTCTATACTCACATCGGTGCTTTGGACTTAAATAATTTATATTACGTAAATACGAATATGTTAAAATAATGAAACTCAATATATAACATCTTCATATTGTACTGATAACACACCATATTGGTAACTCATAACTTTATTATAATTTTTTTGCTTATTTATGTTAATTTTAAAATATTATTTTTTCAATAATGTAATTTAATTTGCTTTATCTACCGGAATCGATAATAATCCCATGTATCTAATATCCATAAGATTTCGACCCAATGAATATTCTGATACAATTATTGAAATAATGAAGTAATATCGGTAACGAATTTCCATACCATTACCTATTAATTTTTTAGTTAAATAAATAATTATTTATTACGTTTTTAAGCTGATAGTACCTCAGTCAAATCGTCCGCCATTTCTAGTCCCATTCTCTAAACGCACGAATTATATTTATACTAAGTTGACTAAGATTCTTAGTAAGGTCATTTTTTTGTCGGTTAATTCCCAACTTTAACCCATGCTCCACTCTTCGTCTTCACATAATTAGGCGGCTTATGATTATGTTCTATATGCCCAAAGGTATAAGAATCATTTTCGCTCTGCACATACGCTTTGCACTTCGCCGTCTGTCGGTTAGAGCAGTACCAGAATATGACGCCATTGTTGTTGCATCTCTTTCTCATGAAGGTGTATTTGTTGAACATCAGAAGTGGGTTCACTCCACGGTGGGATGGCATTAATTCAACTGGAAGTATAAACAATATTCTGTTCAAGATTGGTGCAGTAAAAGACAGCGTTGATAAAGTGGGATGTTGATACGACTCTGATTGTATGAAGAACTTCATTATTAATATCATTTTCACCATTAGAAAGTTGAGTATTTACTGAGTGACATAATCTATATATAACATTATGCTACGCAAGCGAAGTCACTTGGAACAGCCCGTTTTATACATTGTCTAGTTGCAAAGTAAATACTTATCATAAATTGGGTCTGGTGTGGCTAGGATTGTTAAAAAAACAGGAGATAGTTTTGTACAATTTATGTAATTCATGATTTACTCATTTACTTAAGTTATACATTTATAAATTAACTGAAAAGTATTAAACTACACTATTTTGAATATCCGAGAAGCATTTGTACGAGCGAATTTTGGTTAATATAGATTTTATCACATTGCCCATATAAGGTATAGTTAAAAATATATATGATATAAACAAATTAGTTAAAAATCTACGAAACTAGATTTTAAGTCAATTTCTTCTATATATATATCATTTCAAAGAAATGAAATCACACTTCCTTGAATACCCTTCTTGGAAGAAAAATAAGTTAGTCCTGTCAAAAATACATATAGTGATTTGTGCTATGGTTTTTCAGACTAATATTCCTACTAGATATTTTTAATTTATTAATTTTTTTCTTTGTCTCTTAGGAGTTCAGTATATTAAATTCCTCTAAAACACTTACTGTCTAGAAGTCAGGAATCTGATACTCTGTACTTTCAATATAATTTGGCAATTTTGGTGGCGGATGGTCATGAGGTTTATACGAGAACACCCTCGTACCAAAACTTATAGCAGACGCCCTACACCCCTTCAGTCTTCGAGAGCAATACCAGGATACTCTTCCATCGGCGTTTTTCTTCTGGTAGCTGTACGTGAAACCGGAGAGAAGCAGCAATGGATGCTTGCCACCTCTTTTCGTCCACAGAAATGTCCCTAAAAATATATATGACTATGAGTTTTGTACTTTGCTAGGTGTATATTTGAAACTATTATAATGGGAACTTGTACACAGATTGTTAAACATAGAAAGCGTTTTACTTGCTAAATCGAACAATGTGTTTCCTCTGCGTATGTTTTTTATATCATGTATTTTGAAATAAAAAATAAACAGAAATAAAATAACTTAAGGCATTGAGTCAGAGGAAATTTCATAATTTACTCTTTATTTACATAATTATACTATCTATTAAATCCAAAAATATGTTTATCTATTACACGTATTTTTATCCCTTGGTGGGTTGGAATGCGATTTAGCTCGGCGAAGTATAGTTACGTTCTTCCACTTTATTCCTTCCTCAGAACTGGTCTCTCGGCTCCTCAGCGTAATAATCCTCAAATTACTCCCTCTCAACTAGCTGCGCTCCGCGGTTTACGCGCGTGATCAAACGCCGACCAAAATCTTTTTTTTGTGGATGCCTACGTCATAATATCTACCTGCATGCCAAATTTCAGGCCGATCCGCCCAGCGGTTGAGGCTATGCGTTGATAGATCACACACACATAGATTAGATACAATTTGCTATCTATCTAACCTACATAAAAAATAATCATGGGCTTCGAACCAAAATCATTGTAAATAAAGTAAATTATTTATTTTGGTTTCAGGGGTTAAAGTTGAGTATGGATACACTACATCTCAACAGATTCCATCGCTTTCAAGTAACTGTAGTCCATTTATTTCATAATTAGTTCTCTATTCACGTCTATCTTTGCTATAAATCTTGCATTACACGTATTTCATAACCCTCGGTGGGTGTGTATGCGGCTTGGGTCCAGCTAGTATAGCCAAGTTCCAGGGGTTGACCTTGATCGCGGTGTAACAGTAGTTGGTGTGAACGCACCTCCACCTGAACTGGTTCCTGGTTTCCTTCACGTAATAGTAGTCCATGTACTTCAAGTACCGTTTGTTCCGTGACGTAACGATAAGCTCACCTGTAAGAATGTTGTATTATTATGATCGATAGACCTTTAATAACGTAAGGACGTATAGGATCAGTATGCATAAGTACATATGGCCGTATCACATAATAAATCATTCTATAAGTTCGTTGTGAGGCGGCCTTTGAAGGACCACTGCATTCCAACGAACTCTGTTTGTAACAGAACAAATTAGATATATTAAACATGCTCCTCTAAAGAAGCCAATTTGGAAAATAAACGTTTTGACTTTGGCTTGACTATCAGAACTTGTATATAATTTGCCTCATACTAAAGATACTCTTCTAACCTTTATTCGATGAAATTGTTTTTGAAACAGCAAAGCCTATTTTATTTGAATGCGATGGTAAAATTTTCTTACACACTGTACCTAATAACCATGTCATATTTTAATTGATTTACAGCAGTTCAACTGTTATTTAGATTTTTAATTCATCATAGAAATTAAATTAAACAAACAAATTAAAGTTATAGAAATATATTCAAAAATCTCATTTATACAAAACATCTAACAATAATTTCATGTGAACTTAAGATAATAAACTTAACTCTTATTTGTGCAGATTGCTACTCTATTGTTAATAATAATAAAAAATGAATATTTAGAACAATACTTTTCGTGTCGTTTTTTTCTTGTTGTCTGAGACCTTCAGGTTCCTTGTCATTAATTTGTTTATTAAATTTCTACAGACTATTCATTACGGACTATTCAAAATTGAGCTATGTATCAAAATCTCGAAATATGAAATTCTTCTAGATGCGATTCGTTACATTGGTAGATTTGCACAAAATAGATGGTACAGAAGTCAAACTGCATATCGAACACTCACACACTGACAGCACTCATTGACTCAATTTATCAGATCACGTCAAAACAGTCTGGGTGATGATTCACAAATTCGAATCGGGTCGGAACGAAGACGTTTTCCTCGAAATTTGTATGAAATGTGATGTGATAAGTTAGACACCGGTGTTCACAAGCAATACTATGAGTTCTCACAACGCGCAGGGGCTTGAATGGCGGTTAGCCACGAATTCAGGTGTTAGTCTTATTGTTTTTGTATTTTGAGAAATGTCTTACTTTGCACACTACAACCTTACACAAGTATTGATTGTGAGACGTAACTATGTCAGTGTGCATATCTTGTTTGACCTCTGTACCTATTTTGTTATCCAGGATTGAAGGGTACAGTTTCCTGCATGTAGACACAGCATTTCAACATCTATCGTAGCTTCATATACTTTCCCTCTTGCGTCACGTAATACTTCAGTGGGGGATGAGTGTGCTCTCCTTTAGCTGATAAAAGTTCGCCTTCCCAATTCACGTATATATTGGCTTTGCACTCATTGTGGTTGGTGCACCGCCAACGCTCTCCGTTACGTGTTTTAAAAGCAAATCCATATCCATACCCCTTGTAGAAGTACTGATGCCTTCCGTTTACCATTGTCACTTTTACAGGTCCTTCAAGGAAAGATATAAAATATTAAATACGAAAAAATTATCTTTTGTATTGCGTAGAACTAATGACAATGTTTGGTTATACTTCGACGCTCAATAACCACACCTTTCATACTATTACATTATGTGACTTATTTTTAATATTCGTGTATAATATGTATGTATCTGTTATGTATAAGCAATAGGTCTCTTATGTGATAACTTATACTTAATACAATTAAGGGAAAGAGACTGTCAAATGGGAAAAAAGTTAGTTTTCCAACTCGATGACCTAAGATAAATCATTAAAAAAACGAATGTATTCTTATAATTAAGTTCGATAAGGACCTTCATATTTATTGTTAATAGTTATGGGCATATTTCAGAGCATACTAGCTGAACCAAATTCGGATGCAGTTAGGATGCTATGTAACTTTAACTTTAAGATTAATAATAATAATTAGTTATGTTAATTTGTTAGTTTGTTATGGTTAAATAGTATGATACAATGAGATTGTCATAGTCATTTTATGTACAAAAATCTCTATAATAAAAAAGATTTAAAAAAAAAATTGTTAATAATATCATGAGTGTTTCACGTAATATACACACTTGAAAACAGTTTTATACAATTGCTACATAAAGTATTGAGTTATGATTCTAAGTTACACCCTTCGATCAACAATTGATCATGATTGTAATTCAGAATCATCGAGTTGTATTCTTTGTACGATATCTAGTTAAATTTATTATTTAATTTATTTATTAGAATATATTTATCTTAAATACTAGAGTGCATTGGCTTCAGTGGGGCGAATTTGTACGTGGTATGACATATTATGTGCACCCACTTGAACTGTCGACAGGTTAAAATCTGTACAAGATTAGTTTGTTGCGTTGCATATTCAACCTGGGCCTCAATTCCTCAATTTTAATAAAAATTCACACATTTACTATTCAAATGAGAATTAATTACAATCCAAATCTTTATGACAAATTCGGTGTTCTGCTAAAACTTAAACATAATCATAATAGTATCGTAATATAGTCGATAAGTACATTTACAATTATTATTAGAAGATTGAATAGAAGTCCACCAAATTGTCCAATGGCATTTAAATGGTATTTCAATCATTTGTCAATGATACACCATTGATCTTAAATAGTTAACAGAATATCAAATCTGTCAAATTATGCCGAGACGATCCAATTGAGACGCGATTTTGAGATTTTAAATGAGCAGACTTGGGACCCAGGTATGCGCCAAGTTCATTCAACGGTTCAAGAGCTTAACATACTTCCCATCAGGTAACTTATGAAACCGACAGGGCGGATGCGAGTGCTCATCTCTTGCCCTGATGAGGCGATTGTACCCATCCACTAGGACATACGCCTTACAACCACTGGTGCACCGCCAGCGTTCACCAGCCTTCGAAGAAAACCCAAAACAGTACGTGTATCCTCGGTAGAGGTAGTACGACTTGCCGTTCACTAGAGTTATGGTTGTTAGTTCATCTGAAATTGTAATGTTTATTAGCAATGGATATTTAAAAGCAAAATTGACATAAACGATTAAAATGTTGACTAAACCACAGGGTAACTTTTGTAGATATTGTTTATTTAGGCAGGCAATGTTTGCAGAGAATTAGATTATTGGGAAGAGTTCGTATTAAATAGAAAACAGTAGCTTAGTAATCAGAATAAAAAAAATGTTTATATTGCTTTTTAAATCATAGGAAAGAACTTATTAAGAAGATATTTTGGGAAAACTGTTTCTGTGTTAATTATTTATGTTATTCATAATTCGGAAGTTTGAGTCTATAATTAAAACAAATATTTACTTTAAAAATAAATTTATTGTTTAAATAAATTAACAGTATTTCCGAAACAATTATTTTATAAACCCTTTTCAATTAAACGTATATTTGTACATTATGCTGAGATCTAGTTACTCAGTCTGAATTTTATGTTTTTAATACTATTAATTTTTGAAGGAAAAAAAAATAAATTATTCATAATTTTATGTACCATGATAACTAAATAATACCGTGATAACTTAACCTTCCTTTATCAAAATCAATAATTTATTTCAAACTTATTTTGGTCTCCAATGGTATATCACCTTACTGGTATTAACGTCTTTAATAGGTACATACAGTCCATTCATGCTCTTTATGAACATTTTGGGTGGGTGCTGATGCATTGCTGGTTCTTTGAGCACCTCGTACGTCTCACTGTCAACTAAGAGCGCAACGAAACATGAACTGGTCTTAATGCACCTCCACCGGTTCCTGCTGCCGGTGTCTTTGACGTAACAGTAGCCATTGTACCGCAGATACCTCTGGTGGTTGAGCGTCATGATGAAATCCACTGAAAAGTTATCGCAAATTAAAAACCCTTAAAATAACGTTGTTAGTAATGATTTCTTTGCGCAGAAGTAGGCCACCGTGAGGTTTTAGTCAGTAAGAGTCGGACATAACCATACTGTCTACCCCGAGGTAGAGGTAGGGTATCAATGCAGGATTTTCTCACGTTTAAAATGTTGTTTTTAATGTAAAAATAAAGTCTTTGGTTCCTCACAAATACTAAATTCATTACAGTTTTTTGTTAATAATGCAATCAAGCAAAGAGGAGCTAATAAATTAATGTTTATTTACTCTGTATACTTTTATACATAAATACATGGAATAACGTGGTTAATAGACAATACAAGAATAATTATAGGTATTTTAACGCTCATCATGCTTAGTATATAAATTGTTTGGAATACGTAGAAATATATGTACGTAGAGAAAATGCGACGCGTACGATGCTGATATGGGTAGTTCTTATATATATTATAGTCAATGTAAAATATTTATTTAATTACTTTTTACCAATAACATATTTATTATTTATTTATTATAAAATACATATTGATAATACTATACATTTCATATTAAAGCTAGCTTTTATATAACTGTCTTTCAATGTTCGTGAAGTGCCCACTGAAAATCAGTGTTATGAAGACGACATAAAAAAACTTAGTGGGCTCCAATTTGGCAATTTACTTATGTTATTGGCATTTATTTTTTTTTCTTTTTTATTTATACCTTAAGTTTTAATTTGCTTTTTGCCAAATAAATATATTTTCGTTTCTTTCTTTATATGTGATAGCTATAATAGCTTATCCTGTTCACGATTTATGTAACAAACAATCGTTGATAATTAACCGTCTTCATGCGTATGTAACCTCTCGGAGTTTTATGGAAACGTGGGGGTGGATGGTTGTGTGGTCTACTCGGATGCAACACACACAATTTCTCGTCGACGTAAATAGACGAAAAACACGTATTTGTATTGACGCACCTCCATTTCTGCTTCGAATATGATAATTGCGAGTAGTAATGATCCTCGTACTTCAATAATACTTTTCCGTTTATCATATTTATTAGTGTGGCTGGAAGTAAATTATTCAAAAACTAAATAATCAAAAGCAAAATAAAGCTTTCTTTATACAATTTAAATTGTCATAAATGAGAGGTGAAAGAAACACATCAATTGTTTTACTGCAATTTAATAAATGTTTCTTTTCACAGTTAAAATGTCGTAAAAACCGATGAATGTAATGAAAATTACATTTTCCTTACTTTTTCCATAATTATATTTAAAGCATCTGAATTGTTACACATCTAAGTCACCTTTATTATGAAATAAAAATGGCAATATCAAAACATACAGAAGGTTTCTCTGCGGTCTCACACACGTATGTCTGCTATACTATGTCCTGCCTCGGCTTTCTACCAATCTCTTTAAAAAATTACATCCATATCGATCCAGTAATTTCGAAGAGCATTCAAATCAAACAAACAAAGAATCAAATCATTCCTCTTCATAATATTAGTATAGATAACTATACCTTAACAAAATAAATAACTACAACGGTGCTACAACATCCTTCCAAACATTTTTCTTCTTCAAATACTCATAACATAAATCAAACAGCAGTGGATGGTTATGTTCGTGGCTGGTCTTCATCACCACCAGCCTAGTGTCTGTGTAAACAGCTGCAGAACACGAGGGGTAATGGGTGCAGCACCAGCGGATGAAGGTCTTCCCACTGAACTGCTTCTGGAAGACGTAACCTTCGTAGAACATCTGCTTTCCATTCGCGTATGGAGTCAAGACTGGAAAGAAAGACTATAGTAATATAATTGACTATAATTTTACCTATGTATTCATTATGGAAGTAATGGAAATAAAATGTTATCTTTTATAATATTTTTATTCATCAGGAATTGATATTACTACAATAATATTATTTATGGTATCCCGTATATATATATGGTCAACAATTTTTTCTACGATCAGCTAAAATAAAAAAAAACATCCTATTTACATTGATATTAAATACTTTATAATCACATAATAATCCAGACTCAGCGTCTAGTAACAACATGACATACCGTAACAGTTTAATTGGAAATTGGGAGGGAAGTAGAACAGCATGGGAGAGGAATGGGATGGGAATACAGGCCTCCGCGCTCACAGTGCGTTACTACTTCACGCCAATCATCTGTTGGAGGTGGGGGGAGGCTAATTTCACCGGCGCAAGCTTGGCCCAGTTATGTAATGCTCGGCTTCCACTCCCGAAGATGTTATGCAGCAGACTTACCCTCTGTCGCCTCTTACGACACGGGTATTGGGTGACGACACACATACACGGATAAAAATAGTAATATATTTATTATGGCTACTTATTAAATTATAAACGTTTGATTTTCCCAATCTTTTCAATTCGCGATGTACTTACGAGTTTATTTATAGGTTTAGACGCCCTAATGTCAGCGGGGGATGAGTTCTAGTTTTAAATAGGATTAAGGGGGACAGATAATCTGGACGCGTCAATGGGGGGAAAGGGGAAGCAATGAAGTCCTCTCGACGCCCCTCTATACTTCCTGAAACGCACAGTTTGGGAACTGATCTATAGAATACATTCCTCACACATTGTTAGATCTTGACATACGTCCCATCACTCCTCATTCGTATCTCCCTGACGTCATGGTTATGTTCCTTGGCGGTCTTCTTCACCACCAAGTTCGCGTCAGTGTTGATGGAGCAGGTGCACTTGGGCCACATGGTGCAGTTCCACTTGGTGAAGTTCCTGCCGTCGTAGCGCTTGTAGAAGCAGTACCCTTGGAAGTAGAGTTGGACTCGCCCTGTGTTCAGTTGTATCAGCTGTGCTGAAAGATTTTCAATATAAGTATACCTGGTCGTGGATAGATTTTAATTGCTGTCAATAGAGCCTTTTTTATGGACATTACTGACTAACGTGGCTACTACATCTTTATTTTTACTGATGGTGTTTAAAAATACTAATACTAATGATTATTGTTATGTAAAGTCTAATGAAAAAAAAATATTGGTCTTATGTTGTATTAAAATCGATTACTAAAAAGTCAAGGGTTTCAATGTTGTCTTTCATTCTAGAGAGAAATCAAGAAAAAATTATGTGGTATATTTATATCACATGGGACATAAACACAAATTAAATTGAATAAACTAAATTGTAAAAAAATAAATATCAAAATTAAAAAAAATATATTTTTACTATTAAAGAAAAATAACATTTCAGGGTAAATTTTTATTTTAATTTTTATAAAAATAAAATTTCCTTATCTCCCAAATTGCATTCGAAAAACTTAACACAAAATATGTGAATAATAATATATTAATTAAAAAAGACCCTTTATCATTTTTGGAATTCATAGACTATTTTTACGTATTCTAGATATTCATCTAAAACATCGAACGGGTAGATTTCTTACTAGGTGATAATGTCCAAGATGGATGCAAATTTTTAAATCTTAAAAATCTTGTTGAAAGTAGGTAAATGTACCGAGTTTAAAAAGGTTTGAAAAATAAAAGTTATTTTCTAATTTTTAGTGTGAAGAAGTCGGTTTTTTTTTTGGCATACAATATAATGATATTAATAGTAACGGCATGACCATAATATATGTTATATATCATTCAGTATTTGGACTCCTATCAGTTTTGGTCTTAATTCACCTTGTCCACCCATACTCATATCAAGCATGCGAATTTTTATTATAAGTCCCGTAGAAAGTATGTTAAAGTAATTGTTATATAATAAAGTATATCTAATACATTATATAATTTAGTAACATTGTTTAATATGACTCTTGATCAATCGGTATACTTATGCACGTTGTATTAGACTTATCACTATGTAATATAATGTATCAATTCATAGGTATTCCTATGTATGTCTTTACAAACAAGTATTTTTAAGTCATCTAGTTGACTTTCGGTTATCTAGTTTCCATAGTATACTATGGAATAGTTTTCATAGTACACTATGGAAACTAGACTAACTTTGCCTAGTGGCAAAGCTTGTAAGTTTTGCTTATTTTGGGACTAGATGGCGTTTAAATGTCCAGGAATTTATTTAAAAAAAATCATATGGTTAATGAAACTTATTGTATGTCCCATTTTGCGCTTTTCGTATGATAGCTGGTGCATGATTATGTTCAAACAATGTCCTCAAGACGCGTAAATCATCATCAGAATGGAGACACGCCTTGCACTTGGGGTAGCAGGTGCAGCTCCACCGAATGTAGCTCTTGGTTGCGTATAGCTTGAAGAATGTGTAGCCGCCGTAGTACAGCTGTGACTTTCCAGAAGTCAAATTGATCATGTGAGCTGTGAAAATCGGTGGGATTAGTAAGAAAAAATGTATGTTTATCAGTCTGTTTATATAAAACACTGAGCTCGGCGGTTTCACCCGCGTATATTATATTTCCGTAGGATTTTCGGGATAAAAACTGTCCCATGTCTCAATGTCCCCAACAATCCCATTCCTGGGGTTTCAAAGAATCTCTGCACAAGATTTCATCCAAATCGGTCTTGTAGTTTCGGAGTTTGTTGAATACAGACAAATCTTTAATGTTATATATAGCCTATGTTACTCGTGGATAATGTAGCTTTCAAATGTTGAAAGAATTTTTAAAATGGGTCCAATAGTTTTTGAGCCTATTCATTACCAACAAACAAACAAAGTTTTTCTCTTTATGATATTAGTGTAGATTTAGATAGCAAAAAATATTTTGTATCTGTTTTTATATAATGCTGTGACTATTGCTCTAATGAATAAAGAAATACCTAAATTTAAGCACCTCTTAAAGAATCGATTGATTATTTCAAGAAGTAGGTATATGACTTTTAAAAAGGTCTAAATTGGTACCGAAGCAATACGCAATTAACAAGCTTACAAATTTTATAAATGTGAAAGTTTGTGAGGATGTATGTGTATACAAACTTTCACATTTAAAGAGTAACAAGCACAAGTTTGTTATTCTTTCCTGGAAAAACTAATAAACCGATTATGTAAGACTTCAGAATACCATATAGGTTACTTATAATCCCGGAGTTGCCCCGGGATCAGAAATTTCGCGAGTGAAACCGCAGAGCGCGGCTAGTATAGTATAAAATTGAAACAAGATACAAATGAAACACTAATTCTCTATTAAATTATAAGAACCTTTATTTACAAACCACTAACATACCTAAATAAATAGTAACACCAAACATTAAAGTATATAATTAAGTTGATATTTATATACATTAATAACGTATATACGTAAGTAAAACTAGCTGCGCACCAGGGCTTCGCTCCCGTGGGAATATCGGGATGATATATAGCCTATAGCCTTCCTCGATAAATGGGCTATCTAACACTAAAAGAATTTTTCAAATCGGACCAGTACTTTCTGAGATTAGCACGTTCAAACAAACAAACAAACAAACAAACTCTTCAGCTTTATAATATTAGTATAGATATATAAAATTGTATAATAAAAAAAAAATACCCAACGACAACTTATATTAGGGTAGGTTACAAAAAATTGTTTGGACTCAAGAACTTGCAGAAAGAATAGACCAACAGTAATGCCAAGTTCCTATAATAATAAAACGAGTTGTTTCACTTACGGACAATACAATATCTTACTAGACGTAAGTATAAAGTCTGCTAAAGCATAACGGATTTTTTTTCTAGCTCTCAGAATAAAAGTATATACATTCACGACACACCATAGAATTACATTAAATAGGTACGATGTTGAAACTTTCTAAGTTACACTCGCGTGAACCTTCCGTCACTGGTCTGTATGATGCGTCTCACTGGATGAGAGTGGTCAGTATTAGCTTTCAGTATCCTTAGGAACTTATCCATGATCATGAACGCGGGGCATTTGGGGGACATCGTGCAGTACCACCGATCGTGACTCTTGCCGTGGTTTCGTCGGTAATAGGTGTATCCATCCAAATAAGCATTCTCTTTACCGTTTAGCATCGTGATGATCTGCACTGTAAGTGTATTTTTCATTAGTATTTTATTGTTTTGTCTACTTGTTACATTTTATCCAACACCGTTCAGCCATTTTTATTATTTGTCACAGAAATAACTCTACTAGGTATATTCAATCAACGTGATAGGATAGAAACAAATTAAAATTAAATTATTTGAGCAAAACGCAGAATTTAAAATTATTTTCCACTGCCCAAGAATTCTTGTAGCTGACGAAACAAAAGTGTTGTGTTACCCGTATTCGTCGGTTATTTTTGGCACAAATTCCATTTTAATCCAAAAATCCGTTACGTTGATAACACCGTGGAATATTTGAAAAAATAAATTGATTATTAGAGAATCCTTAAAGGTTAGTAAAGTAGGTAAAAACAAAACAACATCTAAAAACTTCAAAATATATTCAAGTTCGAATTTTGATATACGTTCCATGAGAACTCATAATAAGTTTATTAGGTGGATGTAGATGGTCATTCGTGACTTTCATAACAAAGAAATTTTGGTCCACATGGACGGAGGCTTTGCACCTGGGGTGGTGGGTGCAGATCCATCGTTCAGAGTTCCTGCCGCTGTAGGCTCTGAAATAGGAATGACCGTCGTAGAAAAGCTGCTTCTTCCCTGATATTAACGTTATGAGGGTTGCTGTAATGCAAAACATAGTTACAAAAGTTTGGTTACAAAAATGTGAAGTAGATTAACTATAAAGCATTACCGCTCAGCCACACTTCTGGTGTTATAATTTAGGGGCAACAGTGATCATTCAATATAATGTTACCCGTATATACTTGATACCACTTGATAAAAGACCCGTATGTCCATTTACTAGTAAAATTATACACTCCAATGAATTTCTACTAAACAAACTTAAAAAGCACTTCACCCAAGTCTCAGAAAAAATCATTTTATTGGTTCAGAATTCACATACTCGTATTTACAATTTACAAAACATCAATATTCATGGAATATGACATAATTAAATGAAATTTTTTACCCGTAACAATCTTGATTCGTTAGAAGACGCTCAATATTCACATAAACATTATATACACAACAGTCAATAAGAGATTAAAAAACTCTTCAGAACTTTCTAGTACTTCACATATCGCCCATCAGGGCACTGCACAAACATCTTTTTAGGATGGAGATGGTTCGTACGACTCTTGAGAATCCTGAATGTATTGTCCACAGACAAGGATGCAGGACACCGAGGGTAGTGCGTACAAAGCCATTTCTGACCAAGCTTCGTACTGTATCTGAAGAAGAACGTGTACCCGTCGTAGAAAAGGGACCTTTTGCCGTTTTTCTGCTCAATCAGCCTCGCTGGAAAGGAATCACTGTGAAATTATTTCTTATCAAATATAAATGTTGGAATAAATATGCTTGACTTAAATCTCCTTCAACGGTTATAATGTCTCCAGACCGATGGCGGTCATGGGCAATGTCAATAGAGATCAGCTATCAAGAGATATTATAGTGTACAGGTATGTGCGCAAACACAGGTGCAGTCTCTATTCCTCCACTCTCACACATCGACGTTACCTTATGTGCGACCATAATGCGATTCTTGATTGTAATGTTTGGCAGGGTTTATTATATCTGATTAATGCCGTTCTGTATTTTACTGCAGATTTATGTTTTTATAGTACTTATACATTATGTAAAACTAAAAATTTTGAATAAGCGCTAATAACTAGGTACGTGTGTGTCATTATACTAAGTTTAATTTTTCTGCCACATTGTCTCGTCTGATGTTTTAAAGTATGTCTTTGTTACAAAGGTTACTATTTAAAACTATCATCTGCAAAATATGAATCTAGGATATATGATTGTAAAAGGGAGATGTATCAAAATTGTTGTGAAGTAAAATACTTTGGCTAGTTTATTGTTTAATCATTTCAATATAAACTACAAATAAATATAATACCTTTGTATTTTATACAATAAATTTCAAATTCCAATGCATAATTAGCAGGTTTTGCAAAATCCCAAACAGTCCAACAAACCTAACAGTAATAGAGGCTTACTTATTAATATTTTGTCTACATTTCTATCATATAAAAATATGAATTATCTAGAAAATTTTCCGCCCAGAGCCAACAACTTTAAGACATTCTCTCTGGTTTTGTACTTATTAATGGAATTTTACTAATCAACTTTCGTTGGCCTTGAGAAGTACAATTACATAATTAACAACTACTAACAATCTCAGTTTTTTACAAGGCGCTTCTTCTATAATTCTAATCGTTCGAATTAAATAAAGAAATAGAAAGATTTAATTTAAGGATTGGCGCAGTACAGTCTGGGTGTTTACGTATCTATAGTATGTATGTATTTACAAAAAAAATGTGTATTATAAATATTCATTCATTATTTATATTATAATATTAAAAGCACAGATTAAGAATAAAACAAAAACAAATAAGAAATTGAGTTTAAGGGTTGATCATATCAACACCCTTGTTCTCGAGCTATCCCGCGCCTTATATAGTCTTTGTCACTCAGTAAAGTTGCAGCTTCATTATGGTGAAAGAATTTTTGAAATCGATCCAGCAGTTTTTGAGTGAAAACGTTATAGTAGCTAGCTCCCGCTGACTGATTTCGGCCATGGTGGCCAATCTCAACAGAGACTATCCAGTTGCGCAGGACATATAGTGCACAAGTGTACGCGCGAACACAGATGCACTCTCTATTCTTTTACTCTCATAACCCGATGGGACGGCAGACCGACACGAAAACATTACAAACAAAGTTTCCTCTTAATAATATTCGTATAAATACGCAATGATTCTGGCTAACGTCAAAGCACGTCCTACATATCATTTGGTTGACTTTGCAGTATACTTCCTGATCTTCATGAACTGTCCATTAGCACACTGATGCAGTTCAATTTGCCCATGGCAATGGTCACTGGCGTGGTCCTCAACGATGTGGTCGTCTGCTACGAAGAGATGAGCCCTGCACCTGGGGAACTTGGTGCAGTTCCACCTGTTACCCTTGGAGTGCTTGTAACGGAAGAAGAAGGTGTGTCCTTGGTAAAAGAGACAGCTTTTGCCGCTGAGCATCGTTATTATTTGGGCTAGAATGAAGATAATAATGATGTTGATAAATACCATACATTTTAGGGTACAAAGGGATTTGATATTATTTCTTATGATATAAGATTCTCTTGAATATAACAAATATATGTCATCTTTCTTTAATCTAAGAAGAATAATAGAGACAGCACCATACTCACATTAAAAATCCCGAAGTCTATATGTACGCCTGTTTGTGAGTTTTTTTATATTATCTCTAAACTAAGTGATTTGAAAAAAAGCAGTATGGTCGTTCTAATACATTTTATTTATAAGTTTAAAATATAGTACTAATACTTATTTTGTCTAACTAATTCTAAAATCAAGTTTCTTTTAGCTGTACTAATACAATTAGATTTGTATAAACGTCACCAAAACAGACATACACGGTATTTATTGTAACGTAAACTTATAATACTTTTATAGTTACTTGGATAAAGTTTTCAGATAATAATCAATTTTAGTTTCCTTTTCGTACTTAACTCTTTAATTTTCCAAAGCATGGACCTTTTAAATCTTGAAGTAAATGCCCTCAGCCGACACATGGTACCTCGGCGGGGGATGCTCATGTCTCTCCACGGTCTTCACCAGCTGCCCTCCAGAGACTATGATATACGACCTGCATATAGACGTCTGCGTGCAGCAGTACCGCATCCCGCATTTCAGGTGACTATGCCGACAGAAGGTGTACCCGTTGAGCATGAGAAACTTCTTACCGTTTCTTACGGTTATTTCTTTAACTAAAATTGTATTTATGATTAAATAATAGGTTACTAAAAAGTAGAATTTAATGCTGTGTAATTAAATTTAGACTATGTTACGGTGTAGTAGGTAGGTAGTATATCTCGACTGTGTAGCCAAAGTCTCATTAGATGTTCATTTAATCTATGATCATGAAAAAAAGGGATAGAATTATTTACGAGTGCGATTTGGAGAGAATAACATAAACCAAATATACATAAAATTTTATTGCTAATTAATGGATAATTCTGTCACACTTTTTATATAAATTTAACAACAAATTTGTAAATAATGCGTACTGAATGTATCTCAAGACTCCCAAAGACCGCGAGCTTTCAAATCTATCCATTTGGGCTTGAGACAATTGAGGGTGTTTGGATTCCGCACACTATACAATTTTTCTCATACTCTTATTTTCCTATTCCATTTACAACTACTTAACGTAATTTTACGATCAACTTCCGGCTAACTCTTAAGTGGGCACTATGCTAGTTAATAGAAAACCATATATCCAAACCATTAATAAAATTAAACACCAGTTTAACTGTACAATATACATTTTTAAAGGCATTATGATCAGGTTAGTACCGTGTTATCTGCAATAAATCTACTACTTCTTTCAACTATCTACAGCTATACACTTCTCCACAAAGTAACTGATGTATTCATTTAAGCATGCAAATATATATTTATAGGATAAGTATAGGACAAATTATGAAGCGTAGCTAATAAATGCAACAAACTACTTAAAAGCTTTCTACAAACTAATACAATATATCTTTTATAACTAAATAACTATATATATAACTTCAATCCGTTGTTCTGAGGCTATGTCGTTTGTACTTCATTATAATCCAGTTGATTACTGAAACAAATCCATTATTAGTATATCTTAGAAAATAGAACATCAATTTCCACCAAAAACATTAAACAAACTTCGGACTACTTTTTAAAAACAATTTTAAAAGTAGTATACACACTTTATTTTATATTGTAACAGTCTGGGCTTAAATAACAAACAATCAAGTGATAAATCATATACTAATTGAATTCCCACAATATATAATATATTGTGATATATACATTGTGAAACATGGAATTGGCTGAAGTCTTTCCACTAACAATATATTTCACTTGCACTCTCTTTCCACTACAGTGCAGAAAATAGCACGTAACTTGTCAGTTCAACAATTTGATATAAGACAACACTGTAACGACCTACTCTTGGTCATAATAAAAGTCTCAGATTTGATAATAGATGTATCCGTTTGATTAGATGAAGTCTTTTTCTATATCTTCAAATACATTCCACATGAAGTCTGCACAATCAAGCGCTGAACGGCTCTCCACTAATGTTACAATTTGCTGGGTAACGTGACGAGTGACAATCTGCACTTTGTAGTTACAAGCCTGTGCGCCTGATTGTTCGAACTACTTGAAGGAGGCAATCAATTCAGCATGAGACATATTTAAGTCTATTACACATTCATATTTTCTCATGGAGTCTGCATATAGTGCGTTGCGGATTGGTTGTTTTTTCACCAGTTTATCTTCCTGGTTTTGAACAACTGTTGACGTTTACAACGCCTGGTTACAGTACAGATATATCAAATGCCAGACTTGTTACACAATCCTAGGTTTCAATCATGAATACTAAATTTCAGAACACTCACAAAACGTTCACATAACTTGATGACAGAGCCTCCATTCAGCATGTGTTAAAGTTTATTTCACTTTCACATACCTTCCACATGGAGTTTGTACATAATGCGGCGCTACATGGTTATGTCTTTCCACCAGCCTCACAATTTGTCCAGTAGGGGACAGAACTATCGACGACCTACACTTGGTAGTTACAGTACACACATATCTGGTGCCTGATCTGATTGCAGAGTATTTGGTGAACGTGTAACCATTCAGCATGAGATATGTCTTCCCGTTTGTGCATGTTATCTCTTTCACTGTAATGACAAATTCTATAAGTATACCCATTAAGTCATAGTTCTGTATTAATCATGTTTTTCATATAATAAAAATATTTCAATTGCATTTGACTAAACACAGCTTTAAAAATTATAGACAATATTTGATAGGATACGATTTATTCCATATTAGGATAGAACACATTTTTATTCTTGAATAATATCATATTACAAGTGTTCTACATTAGCCTTATTATATAAATTTTTAAATAATACTCTTGTAATTTTTATACAATTAAATATATCGGCGGACAAATAAATTAGGCCACACTATATAGGCTGTTTTAGCTGAGCTAAAAGATGTATATTAACAATGTAAATTTAACAATGTTCTTTTTACTTCTACTTTCGCTTCACCTAGATCTAAGTTTATCCGTGAATTTGTATCGGTAGACACAGGATTACAATAAAATATAAGAAAACAATAATTATTTTGAACTCTGTCCCCGTACATTGCCATGCAATGCCCTGTGCATTGCAAATTGGTGTTCGGTATCGTATAAATTGTTTCCATTTTAAAACAAATTTTATTAATTACTTAATCATAAATATAGGGCTAGCCGAATTTCAGTGTCCGCCACTATATTTGACACACGTAAGTTCTTCCACTTACCTTACGCAGTAGTTATCTAATTATTTCCATTTTCATCAACACTTTTAAACGCCACTTAATTCAGCAGAATTAAAAGCTACAAATTGAACATTTGTAGAAAAAGGCCTTCATATTTTAACCCTACATATTGTTGTAGAAAATTGGCTCATTCGTACAAAGACGTTTTTTCTTAAACTTTAACATAATGCCCCCCAGCCGTCCTCATATACTTCGGTGGTGGGTGTTCATGCTTCTCCACCAGTTTCACGATGGCCCCAGACTGAGACAGCACTATGCTGGACCTGCATTTGGACGTCAGCGTGCAGATGTACCGAGTTCCCAACCTGGTGTCTGCATATTTGGAAAATGTGTAACCGTTCAACATGAGGTATTTTCTGCCGTTTGACAGCGTGATTTCAGATACTGCAAATTATATAATTTGTATTCATTAATGTAATTAAAGTTAAAATTTAATTTTCTACACATTTTTCTTAAAGTTGAAGATGGAAAATCAAAAATTAAACTCTATGACATACTATCCAAAGTAAATAATTGATTTAAATTTTCAAAAATTTGATCCCCAATGGAGACGTGAACAAACGCCGGGGTCTAAGTTTAGGCATCTAACGACCTTGTGCTTAATAACTACCAATTAAATGGATGCAAAAATATTTGAAAAAAGTATTTATTTATTATATTGGAAAGTTATTGTTCTATTGTTAAAAAACGGCCAAGTCAAATCTTGAGCTTCAAAATATACATGACACTTTGTCCTTTCTCGGAACTTGGCTGTCACGCTACCGCGTCAAGATAAGCTACAATATCATTAAAGGCCGTTTTCAATATTCTATCCCTTGTTTTGCTTACTAAAGTCAGACAAATCTATCTATTTGCACTTACTTTGATTTCCATATCCTAACGAGGGATACATTTGCTATGACTTTTGTCTATCTATTGTCATATAATTTGACATAACAATCTATCCATAATCATTGATACATTAATGAAAATGGCCGTTAAAATGGCCGACGCACCTCAATAAAAAACATCACTGTCATCAAAGTATATATTCCGAGTATTCTGAAGAAAGATGTTTTATATTATAACACGGTAAGCACATTGGCTGCGCACACTCCAGACAATACGTTACAACCTTCTTGCATTTACTAGCCGCTTGCGCACCGGTGACTTCTAGTCTAAGGTTACTGTAACAGATTCTGCATCGTCTTCTTCGCCTCCCTCGTACAAGTGAGTGATCTTGGTTATCCGCATCCAACTCTACGAACAATTTTTAGATACATAACTTTCAATCTTGAATACTGTATTTGTTATTGTACTAAAATTAATTATTATCATCCGATAAGCCTTTTAAAGGCTTGGATGGTGGTGCATATAGTTCAAAATTCAAATAAATGTTTTAAAATTATTTAAAAAAATGTTGAAGGTACCTTACAGCCTTGTAGGTGTGCAATATGGGTCTGACATAATGTATAGATGAGAGAATATCTTAGGTCATAGAGGAACAATGGTAGCGGTATGATGCTCTAAAAAAATCACAATCTCAGTCTCAGTATTAGATAATACTAATTATGATATGGGAAATGTCTTCATGCAACGGTACCAAGTTCTTGATTAATTTTAGCATTTTTTTGTAGGTAAAAGGAAATAGATTAATGACAAAATATTTATTACTCCACCAAGCACACTAAGTCACATTACATTAAATATAATAAAGAAATTGCAATAAGGAACTTTAGACTTGGTACAACTTTGAAGACAAGAAGAAGTACAGAAGTAAACAAGCAGTACATAGAGACTTGGTTATTTTTTACAGAATGTATTTAGCTGGATAAATAATATAAATTCATAAATAACAACAATAAGACAGATTTAAACCATTTTATATTACTAAAAGAAAAACTAGTTAAGATGTGATTTTCACAATTACACTGATCATTCGATGAATCAGTTAATACTAATATTTCTTCAGTCTTTTTCACACTCTCATAATGTAAATTATAATAATGGATTGAAATAAAATCCTTTAATAAGTATTTTTCATATGGAAAGTACTCGCGTTAACCTAAACACAAGAAAATACAACCTTGGGTTAAAAAACAAGCAAGGACAATTACGCTTCGTTCACCTCAATGTCGGGGACTATAGATACGTACCTAATCAAGCTAATAGCCTATCTGTATATAAAATGAGGGCTAACGCGTAATTAACGCTGCTAACTCCTGCTTTGAAACAATTTTATCTTTCGGAATCCTGCTTTCTCCTTTTTCCGAACAAAATGGTATTGTACAATACTGTGACAAACTTCGAAAGCAATATTTCAGTTCAAATCAGGACCTCATTCCCCAGCAGCTCAGGCACTGGTGAGCACAAAAACGGTAGCCCTCATTTCATCAAAAACGCTCCGTAGTTGCGGCGTGATTAACATACTAAAATTTTAAAATTTATGATATTAGTAGAAAATAGGATTAAAACTTGCGATGAGTTCGCCTTCTCACACAAGTCCAAAATTAGCAAAGACGCTTTAAATCTTGATATACATCCCATTCGACAACTTTTTATAAATCGGTGGGGAATGAGAATGGTTCTCAATCAGGTCGAACACGCTTCCAGTATCAGAGAGCACAAACTGGGAGCGGCATTTCGTCTTCATGGTACAACGGTACCGGCACCCGGATTTGATTTTAGCATCCCGATTGTAGGTGTAGCCGTTTATCATGATGTACGTTTTACCGTTTATAAGCTTGATCTCCGTTGCTGCAATTGAATGATCTTTATGAAATATGTTAAATTTTTTTTCAGCCAAGAGGAGCATGCGGTTCACCTGATGTTAAGTGACTGACGGCAATACATGAACATCAACCACATTAAATGTCGCAAATGCCTTGCAGGCTTAAAGGAAGGCGATAAGGAGAGGATTAATGATAGGGAGTTGGGAGAGGAATGGGATGGGAATACAGGCCTCAGGGCACCTGTTCACCGTACGAAACACGTTGCAATACTGCTTCACGCCGATCTTCTACTGAGGGGTGGTACTTACACCGGTGCGAGCTTGGCACAACCGTACAATGCTCGGCTCCCATTGTTTTATAGCTGAAGATGTTATGAAATCGGGTGGCGACGCACGTATTCGAACCCGTCCCCAGACGGGTAATTGACTCAATTGATATATAATTGGGTAAATTAGAAGATGAAAAAGCAGTAATTCGTTCGAATCGTTTATTTGGCAGTTTATTAATCAAATACAAAACAAATAAAATGTGTCAAATACAAATAAATCTGATTTATCTTATATTTTTTGTGGTCAATTTCAGCGGAATTCTAATGTAAACATCGATCTATCTATGTGTATATTGACTTAGATCTCCGTCTCAACTTAATTGAATCCTTGAAAAACACTTTTTAAACAACAATCAATACATAACACACGTCGATTTAACCACTCTCAAAATGGCTTATTACATAATAATCATAGGACTTCACACTAGACTCGATCTTTTTCAAACATTAAAGTCACGATACAATTTCATCACATCTTCACATAGCGTCCATTCGGAACCTGCACGTACTTTGGTGCCGAATGTCCATGGTTCTCTTGGAGCCTCACTATCTTCCCCTCTCTATCCATCACTATGAAGGCCTTACACTTCCCTGTCAGCGTGCACTTGTATCGGCAACTGACTCGGGACTCCATTTTCTTACTGAAGGTGTAACCATTGAGCATGAGAAACCTCTTGCCGTTTACTAACGTAATTTCTGACACTGAAAATATATGTTTAGACAACTTTAAAATTTAGGTGGGTAATAGTTCATTCTCAGAAGTTAACAGTATACTCGAGTATGTTTTTCTGTGATTTGGTTACCGATCCTGCTGAATAGCAAACAAATTACACAAAAGGTTATGTTTGCAAGAAATGTAAAGAATTTAATTTTGCTATATGGTGGCAGTCGTTAAAATAAATTAATCATTTTACATGCTTTTACGTACATTTAATGACCCTGTATTAGACGCTAAAATATATTAAAACTATATTTCTTTATTACGTAATCTTGTGTTAACCTACTCTTTGTGTCATTGTAATATTTTTATCCGGCGGTGAGTACATTTTTTTTGGTCATTAGTAAAAAAACAAGTTTCTAGCTTTCTATTTTTTGTTAGATTTTGGATAGGTTAGGTGGCCTCCTAATACCCCTTCAATTCTATTATTCTTCTAATTGGTACTTTTTTACCAAACCCCTTTTACTCATGGGGAGAATCATACTGTCTCAGATATAGATTCCTTTCCTCTAATTTTTCAAATAGTCCAACTTAAATTCTGTTTAAGGTCATTTTCCTCTATTGCCATTTCATTCTTGGCATAATCTGGGCTACAGCAGTTATGAGCTTTTTCTTTGCATATGAAATTAAACTGTGAAAGAAAAATACACAATTTTAATGGTTTATATTAAGAATAATTAAAAAATTATATACATATACAACCCATTCGAATGGTATATCTTTTCCAGGTTTTCAAAGAATATTATCGTATATTGATAAAAAAATTCATGCAAATCGTTTCAGTGGGTTAGGCTTGACGAAGAGACAGACAGAGTTATTTTCGAATTTATAATATTAGTAAGGATAGTAAATATGGGTATGAGGATTCGTAAAGTGTCTCGAAGGTTTGATGGCAAAATATTTACCTCAGTCATGGTAATACTGCCAGGACACATGACCTTCTTGTGCATCGAACAAATCCATCGTGAGCACCTATTCTTGTAGCTCTTATGTTTATAATATTGGTAACCTGCATACAGGAGTATGGTGCCACCTTTTCGTTTAATGAAGTTGATTTCCTGGTTATCATTTTGATGAAAATAGTCTGCAAAATAAAAACCTTTATCAACACAACATTTTCTTTTTAAAAAATATTTGTTTCCTCTTTTTCATAGCTACAAATTTAAAATCTACGTCGCCATATTATTACACATTTCTACATTTATGAAATTTAATGTGATTTATACTCGTTAGAAAATAATAAATAGCCGAACGATTTTGTACTTGACAATGGTTAACAATAAAGTATTTTTAACCAACCTTCAAAAAAGCAGGAGATTATGAATTCGACCGTATTTTATGTATATCTCCGCCACTATGGACGTATGAAGAAAATATTCCAGAATAAACTCTGCGGTTATTTTTTAATGATATACCTATTAAACTCTAACTCTAACACCCGTATTCTAATACGTTCCTTGAGCATTCCTCGACTTCACTCAACCTCTGTCAACGAAAGTCGAGAGTCGGAACTCTACTAACTCACGTCTACTCACGTTATGAAAATTTCGGAGAAGAAAATTTAACACCTCCATTCGTTTATCTATTTATTAAAATATTATATTTTTATTTTATGAATTTTCAATTTAATATTTTGGCCTGATATTTTTTATACATTTTAGTGACGGAATTCAGTTTAATAACAAGAGAACAACGTCCTTTAGTATACTCTAGTAGACCGAATAAAGGTTTGGTCATTGCAGTTAGCTCAAGTTGTTTCTTTTGTTTTTACAATCTTTGGCATCGCTTTTTATATTTGTTTAGCTTTTGTTTCAAGCTCGCAATGAATAAATTTTTCCGTTTTAACTCCTGGTTTCTTTTAATACGCTGAAGCCGAGCTGCTGATTGTAATCTTAGATTTCTTGCGGAGCTTGTTCATGATTATGAAACCGGGGACTCACAGGTTCATCGTTCAAACTAGACGGGGTATTTTCTCGAATAAAATCGTTTATCATATTAGTCTTTAACTTTTTCTTTTTGTAAGATTTGTCCGAATATTCTCTCCAGTTATTGCGAGCTTGCCTTTTTTCACGAGCCGACATTTCGGATACTAGTTTCTTTTTGCCACATTCTCTCATTTTTTTGTACTGTAGTTTTCTTTTTTCTTTTTCAGCCTCTAATCTCTGAGGATCGTTCTTAATTTTTTCATACCTTAATTTTTCAGCTATCCTTTTTTTTTCTAATATTTCTTCTTTAGTCAGTTTTTTCTTCGGTTTTGCCATTTCATCTGTGCAACAAAGTATAATATTTAAAACTCAGAAACGAAAAAAATAATGCAATTTAACTGAAGATGACGATCATGATTTTAGTTGAAAATAATGGTCAAATTATTTAGATTAACTGTGAATAGATTTATCAGGAGCTAGTCAAACGATATTTATATCATTTATTCATGTATTTATATTATTTTTGTGAATTATCGTGCACTAAAACAATATTTCAATATGAACTTCTCAGGATCCTGGATATTTCGCAGTATCCTGGGTCTCAATAGGACAGAATCCTGAGACCAGGTTCCTGAGATTTTTGTTTAATATAGAAAAAAAACACATGAACTATAACATTGTATTAAAAATAAGCCTTACTAAGGCTTCGTGTCATCAATTTACGCATAAAAATGCTATAATTACGCATAATTTTTATTTATTTCGTAAAAAAATTACTTATCAGGATACTGTAAGCTTCACTGATTTTGACACCACATCTCATGCCGACTGACGCCGACCGACTAAAGAATGCGCTATGTGCGAACAGATGGTATGATATACTTTGTCTCTTTTGTAGGTACTACTTTGTCGGCTGAACGGCAGCAGCGTACGACAAATAAATTATCGAATACTTGCTAATTTCACCTCGAACAGGATCCTGATATGAAATAGTGGGGACGAAATGTAAACAAGATTTTGTAAATCAGTTTTGTCATATTATTGTATTATCTTACTCTCCCGAGCGAGATAACATTATGAAAATATCAATTTAGGTTCCAATTATGACCTTCGTGTAAAAGTAAATAAATCACGACACACTTTGAACTAAAAATGGTTCGAGGGACACTCCAGGATACTGAGAATTTTGCACTTTGAACAGTAATTTCGTTCAGAAAAAAATTATAAATATTTATAATTTTCAGTGACCAACTAAAACAGTTCATAGTAATTTTAATGCAAATAAATTAGTTTATAACTATATGTTATATTATATCTAGGCCGAGCCGCACAAAATTCCTTAATTTTTAGAATTACCCATACCTGTAGCCTGAGTGGAAGTAAAACTAAGGTCACTTCTTATAGAATACGGGTGTAAGACTGAATTTTGACTAGCTCTGATGTAATAATCCTTCACAGGTCTCTAAAAATGGAAAATAATAGCTTTTTGCCAAAAAAATAGAACCGACTTCGAAACGAAAATAACTTTAATTTTATCTTTGAAATATATTCTAAGTCAAAAATCTGTTTTATTTATTGGTAAAAAAATATTCATTCATTCAACGATGAAATCAATTGAAATAAAACTCTGTATATTTTCTTGTCGCATTTTTTTATTCACCCGTCACCAATACTATTGCGGTAACTCAATATTAACTTAATTTATTTTATACTAGCTATGCCCCGCGGTTTCCCATATAATAGTATTTCGGAGATAATAACTATCCCATATTCCTTCTCGCATCTCAGACTATTTGATCGGTTTAAAGAAGAGACTGACAGACAGACAAACAGTTACTTTCACGTTTTATATTAGTAGGGACAGTAAACTACGGATGGATTGTGGATCAGAGAGATGCACTGTTCTTTTTCATAATTTTATTAATTACATTCATAGAACAATTATACATTAAAAGAGTCACTGATGAATTCTCCCTTCTACTTAAATACACATTTATTAAGCTACATAAAATGCAATAAAATTCTGATTATTTTAATTAGATGTCATTCTGTTTCCGTACAAAATGTACAAACTAATACATACTATCAAATACTAATCATTACTAAAATGTATGTTAGTACATAATATATCAGTTATAATAAAATTATATTTAAAAATGTAATGTGGAAGAATGTCTTGTATAACATGGAAGAGTATCTACTGCCGAAGTAGAAAAAGATTGAGGTAAGAAAAGTATCTGTTTCGAAATTCATAAATGCATTAAATTCGACATACTAAAGTTTTACTATTTTCATAACATTTCTATTCTTCTCCCAACTTCCTGTATTCAAGCCGGCAAGGCATCTACGACATTTTATGTTGTATATGTTCATGGGCTGCGGTCAGTCACTTAACACCAGGTGAACCGCATGCCCCGCTTGCCTGCTATAACATAACATAAAAAATAACAAACACATCAAATTAAAATACAAACTCATCATTGTAAAAGTTTCTTGTATTGACAGTAGTTTGGAAACTAGAAACTATTTTTAAATTTAGTCAAATTAGTTAAACATCGGTGCACAACTTATATTAAATTTATCTTACTGTAAAATTTTACCAACACCCGTGCATAGGAGAATGGGCATTTTAGACCAACCGGTAGAATCACCCAACAGTTATGAGACCGGTGTAATATTGTTCCAAGAGCTATTTTATGGGGAGATGTTTGAGGCAAACCGAAAACTTGTATGGTGCTTCTCCTATTATCCCCGACATGGAACTGCAGACCTGGCTGGTGAGTCGCTTGGTGCAAGCTTCATAAAAATGCCCAATGTCCTTTAAATAAGCTACTGAACAGTATGTCCTCATAACGAATACTGATCTTAAAATCCCATCCAAAACATTTCATATCTCATTTCTTCCTGACGACATAATGCCCACTTTTCGAAATCACCCAGTCCGGTGGTGGATGGTTATGCTTGCACATCTCTTTAATTATGATAAAGTTTTTATTAACATGCAGATGTGCATGACACTTCTTGCTCATGCGGTTGGAGCATGCGTACCGCTTTCCACCATCTGCGATGGGTCCATTCTTACTGAAGGAGTAACCCTTGTAGAGGAGGACTTGGCGCCCAGCTAATGTTGTGCAGAATCGAGCTGAAAAGAGTGTGCTGTTAGTGTTTCTCGGTCTTATCCTTGATTTAAAAATCAGAACATATGAATAATGTGTACTATAATATCTATATTCATTTATGTACAATAGTAAAGATAGCTGTCCTGATACCCGAGACTGTTGTTTACTTGTAGAAAAAATAATTTCACCTATGTCTTAAACTATTTTTTATGGTATAGCAGGCAATCGGAGCATGCACATAGCCTCATGTAAAGTAACTGAACCGCCGCAGCCCATGAATATCTACAACAACATAGTGTCATAAATGTCTTGCCGGCTTGACGGAAGGGAAGGGAGTAAAGAGAGGATTAATGATGGAAAATTGGGAGGGGAGTAGAACAGGATGGAAGAGGTATGGAATAGAAATACAGGCCTCCGGGCTCACCGTACCAAATAGGGTACAATACTGCTTCACGCCACTCCTCTGCTGGGGGTTGGTAATTTTACCGATGCTAGCTTGGCCCAATCTTGCCTCACACTCTTTTATCGCTAATGCTAATGCTTGGCTCCCATTCTTTTATTGCTGAAGATGTTATGCAGCAGAATCACCCTCTTTCGCTATTGTTTATAGTGTGTTACCTGTCGCCACACGGGTAACACACAATAAACAATAAATATTATGAAATAAAGACTTGCTGAGATACCAAAAGTATTGCTTTTACTTGAAGGATAGTGGTGGTAGTTAATAAATAATCTACGTATTCCAAATATGTAATGTCACTTTAGTTAGCGTATAAAACCATAATAATTTAATCATCCTGACCCTAAATTAAGAAATAGTTAACACTTATTTTTTACAATCACGTATAATACAATCATTTGCTAAGGAAGTTAGTCTTTAATCAATCATCAAACGAAATGAACATGAAGGCAACCATTTAATTCAAAGCATCGCGCCTAATTAGTATTCACATATTTCAATACAACTCAAAATATCACAACTATTTAACTTCAGGTCCTAATGTAATACCCGGTCTTTGTAATACAAAAAGGAACAGGGGCATGATTGTGTTCCAAAGACGCCTTCAAAATATTCCCATCAGAGTCTACATGGACCACTGCGGTGCACTTATACTTGGGGTGGGTGTAGCAGACACAGGCGTATCTCTGGCGCCCTTTGCCGACGGACCCATGCCGTCTAAAGGAGTAACCCTGGTATACTATCTTGCTTGAACCTTGAGGAGTTTTGTAGATTTTAACTGAAAGGAATTTCAATTACTCTATAGTTGCCTCTATCTTTAATGCCATAAGCTCTATAAGTCTAATCTCCGTAATAAAAAACCGAAACGGAAAATGACTGGGCTCTCAAGACCATTTACAGCTGTAGCATAGTCTATATGGACCACTGCAGGGCACCATAATGATTGTGCCTTTTAATAAATCGTTCTAATCTATTAAACGTTCACATTTGATAGGGGTATATTACAGGGTACAAGGTTTCGTTCCATATGATTTTCAGGTGCGCTCGAGTAAGTCACAAAATTCACACCTTGAAAGTACTACAATGTTTTTTAAAGAAATAAAAAATTAATAGTAGGAAAAAAGTAAATTTATTGTTACACCACACCCAATGAGAAATCTTACCCTACAGTACTGTGCAAATAAAAGTCAAGCATATGTATAACTATATACCAATATACGTATGGCGTAATGAGTGGATAGTATGGTATAATTCCAAAAATACATTGAAAAAATTCCTTCATTTGCAGTCAAATGAAGTAACAAAGGCTGTATTATGTAAAAAATTTCTAAAATTTTGAATATCTCAAAAATGGAGCGAGTAATACGAATGTGAATTATATTTTTCAGAACCGTCATAATTTCCTCTATCTACAGTTGCAATTTTATCAGTTCATTACGCCACACTGGGTATAAACTTATAATTAATTACTATAAAACCTAATACATACTAATTACGA
>LQNK01000366.1:404277-457943 GCA_001586405.1 Phoebis sennae | reverse complement strand
CAACACTGCCGTGGCGTCTGAAGGAGTAACCCTGGAATACCAGGATGTTCGAACCGTTGAGAGTTTTGTAGATTTGAGCTGGAAATCATTCGACAATGTTACTTTATTTTCAGAAGGTAGCTGAAGTGTTTAGCCATTATCTATACATATCTTTCCTTAACAACATTCTTCAAACGCTTAAGTCTTAACATAAAACCCAGTTTTAGTAATAGAAAACGGGGTGGGTGGATGATTATGATCACAAGAAGCCTTCAGAACAGTTCCATCAGACGTAATATGCACAACAGCTGTACATTTGTAATTCGACTGTCTGCTACACACACACGCGTATCTGAGCCGGCCTTTCCCAACACTGCCGTGGCGTCTGAAGGAGTAACCCTGGAATACCAAGATGTTCGATCCATTGAGAGTTTTGTAGATTTGAGCTGGAAATCATACGACAATGTTACTTTATTTTCAGAAGGTAGCTGAAGTGTTTAGCCAATATCTATACATATCTTTCCTTAACAACATTCTTCAAACGCTTAAGTCTTAACATAAAACCCAGTTTTAGTAATACAATATGGAGTGGGCGGATGATCATGATCACAAGCAGCCTTCAGAACAGTTCCATCAGACGTAATATGCACAACAGCTGTACATTTGTAATTGGACTGTCTGCTACACACACACGCGTATCTGAGTCGGCCTTTCCCAACACTGCCGTGGCGTCTGAAGGAGTAACCCTGGAATACCAGGATGTTCGAACCGTTGAGAGTTTTGTAGATTTGAGCTGGAAATCATTCGACAATGTTACTTTATTTTCAGAAGGTAGGTGAAGTGTTTAGCCATTATCTATATACATATCTTTCATTCACAACATTCTTCAAATGCTTAAGTCTTAACATAAAACCCAGTTTTAGTAATAGCATACGGAGTAGGTGGATGATTATGATCACAAGAAGCCCTCAGAACAGTTCCATCAGACGTAATATGCACAACAGCTGTGCATTTGTAATTTGACTGTCTGCTACACACACAGGCGTATCTGAGCCGGCCTTTTCCAACGGTGCCACGACGTCTGAAGGAGTGCCCCTCGTAGACTAGAACCTTCGATCCGTATAGAGTTTTGTAGATTTGAGCTGGAAATCATATAACAATGTTACTTTATATTCGAAAGAAAGATAGCTGAAGTGCTTAGCCATTATTGTCCTAATAAAATAAAAACCTGATCTTGTGTATAGTCTTGTATTATGCGAATAAATCTTTATTTATTTCTATTATTAAAGTGCATCCATACTTTGGAATACATTTTTATCGAAATTTGTTTTCAAATTTATGAAATTATGACTAAAACAGGCTTGTAGTTAAATTTCTTTATTATATTTTTAAAATAAGTACAAGAAATAATATTTAAAAAAATTATTTGGTTTAATTTATGTTAAAAAATATTTGTGTTACTTATATTTCTAACAATATTATCACGCAAGGTTACACTGCCAATAATATTTTGCCATATTTTATCATAAACTCAAATAAGTTGGTATACCAATTTTGGAATGGAAAATTAGGGTAACTTTTTGTTTCTTATTGTTTGCTTGTTATTTTGTTTATTGTTAGTCTATAATTTAGTTAATATAAATATACAAATATCATTCAGTATTGTTGGCAAATAAATAAACTGAATCGAATCCCACAAGCCAAAGGTCAGGAAAATGTCAGGTTATATCCAAGCCCCATTTAGTCCCTTATAATTTTGTTCCTTTTTTAGTCTACCAATAAAAAAATTGACCAAAAATTTTGTTTGACTTTTGCCAAAAATTCAAACCCAAATGAAACTTTTCAATAGATTATTTATTGCGTAAGTGCCACAAAACAGATAGGTATAGAAGTCAAACTCATATTTGTACTGCACTTTGTTTGTACACACACAAGCGCATGTCTCAATCGGATGGTTCGCTCATAGACTTTTCTGAAGTACACAGAGATCGAGTCGGTGAACAATGTGTGCTAGGAGGCACTTTGTATGGAGATTGTCTTCCGTAACGTTCTATCTCTTTGTGTAGGTACACAGAAATTGGATCGAACATGATGTAACTTAACCAAATTTCCCAGAGAGTTACAATTTCTCTCTAATCGTATTAACAAAATTTCTTCGAACAGATCACAATGAAATGATCCTTCTGGCAGTGCGTCTGGCGCGGTGGGCAGCGCAATGAACTGTGGCCGCCGATAATTGTGGCAACCTTCATACTTTGTCTTACATTTGTTTTCATCGCCCACCGCTTGCCACGCCTCATGTCGCGCCGCAATTCGCATCATGGTAAGCTGTGGCTGAGAGGTTACACTATCAGATAACCCTTAGTTATGTGGTACTTCGGCGGTGGATGTGCGTGTACCTCGTGCACCTTTAGAATCTCATTATCCTTGGACACGTGGACAAAGCCCCTGCATTTCATGGAGAATCTGTGGGTGCAGGCATAGCGGAAACCCTCCTTACGGATTCTGCTGTGCTTGCTGTAGATAAAACCGTTCACCACGAGAACGTAGTGCCCATCTGGCTTCGGATAGAAGAACCCTGGAATTAAATATAATGAAAAGACTCAATGATGCAGTGGGTTTCTACAAAAAACCGTATTGAAGGTTATAAATATGCAATTTTATTACTCCAGACCAATATACTTGAAGTTCACTGTAAACACATAACATAATCTAAGATTGGAAAATATATGTGAAATAACACCGAAAAACTATTTTGTTAAATCATCCTTTATAATTATCACCAAAATAAAACATGCAGGGAAATAACTAAATAACTAATTAATAATGCTCAAACCATATATAGTTACTTGGGTGGTGAAAGTAAATTATAAATGGTTACTTGTACAAATAATCGACTATCATTCTAATAGTACTTTATTTACACACAATTATCAACCGACAATAATAATAATATCATTCCGTATGATATACTTCGGCGGATCATGGTTGTGAACAAAATTGACTTTCGATATGATCTGGTCCTTAGTCACGTGCAGATACGCCCCACATTTCTTGGAGACCATCTTAGAGCAAGCGTACCGTAACCCATGGTCACGAACATGTCCATTCTTACTGTAGGTGTAACCGTTGTGGAGAAGGATGTAGTGGCCCTTTGGATTTTTGAGAAGCTGAGCTGAAATTATTGTTCCGTTATTATATTTACTGTGTAAGTCAGACAGAAGCCTTGATAAATTAGACACGCACTCATATGCTATCATGTCTTGATAGGTCTATATTTTGTACAAACGATTTCTTAATTAAAAGGAGTTCTATATATTTAATAATAATGTAATAGCTCCCTTAACCGATTTCGGCCACAGTGGCCAATCTTAATAGAGACTAGCTGCTTTACGTGTTCTCTGAGGCACGGGGGTATTCCAACACCGCCATTTTATAGACTCAGCGCTGTTACTGTGATTTCTTTGTACGAAAAATCCCAATAACATTTTTTGCGTCACCCGCGCTTCGAACACAAGACCCCTCGATCTGTAGTCAAAGTTCACTAGACCAACGAGGCAGTTATATATTTAAGGTCACATGCCTTCATCATAAATACCTTTACATTAATATGGCCACAATATGTTATCGTGTTTACACGTTATTCGCAACTACCTACATTTATGTCATAAAAAACAACACATCTATTAATTCATATATTAATAACAATAAATGAGATCGTCTTTCAACACATATTGCGGAGGATCATGGTTATGAACTGTGTGGGCCTTGATTATCGTCTGATCCTTCGTCACATGGATGTAGGCTCCACATCGAATCTTCGAGAACAGCTTGGAGCAGACATACCGCGCGCCTTGGTTTCGGATGCGTCCATTCTTGCCGTAAGTATAGCCGTTTAATAGGATTATAAGTGTTCCGTTAGCCTTTCTGACGAAGCGAGCTAGAATATAGTGTATAGAGATTGAATTCTTTGATAATCTAAAGGTTGTACAATGAACTTTGCATGATTACATAAAGTTTGTTCTATTAAGTACAATCAATTAATTTAAAAATTATTGAAATACAGATCTAAATTAATTTATTGGCCAACAATTAAACATGCACTATTGTACACATGATAAAGTATATTTTCTTAACATAGGAACGACTTATTGTGGATCTTTTTGTCCAATTAAGAATTGGACTTCGTTTACTTCAAATTATAAAACAGGTTTACCCTAAATATCATTATACCTAGCTTATAGCTAGTTATATGATTCTGTAAAAATCTAATTGCATATTTTTTGTATTTATATGTGTCTTATTGTTGTGCTTTAAACTAGTGTTGGGATCTTTCCTAGCACATGCTGAATTAGATCCTCTTTGACGGCGGATAGATTTATTTTTATGATTGTAAGAATGTTATTCTGTATGTCTTAAAAGTATTGTGTTATGTCAT
The DNA here is from genome assembly GCA_001586405.1 of Phoebis sennae. NCBI lineage: Eukaryota > Metazoa > Arthropoda > Insecta > Lepidoptera > Pieridae > Phoebis > Phoebis sennae. The sequence goes on along the minus strand of LQNK01000366.1, from coordinate 453,526 downwards.
CTCTGTCAAATGCTTTTTCTTTCTTTCCTTTTTTTCTATAATATTGCTGAATAAAAAAGTCTTCAAAGATTAACAACTTGTATTATGCCATCTTTAATAACATATCTCGGAGGCTCATGGTTATGCTCAAGGAAGGTTCTAGAGATCCTCTTGTCCCACGTTATATGCACAAATGCCTTACAACTTCTTGACAGGAGTTTGGAGCACGCATATCGGGATCCTTGGTTCCTGAGGTAACCATTTTTGCTGTACGTGAATCCTTTGTATACCAGTAATGTGGCACCGCTCGTTTTCTTTACAAATAATGCTAAAAAAGGAAGAAACAGGATAGATTAAGGGTCTTTAATGTCTATTTTGAATAATATTTCTTATATGTGTAGTAATTCGATTACTAGTTAGAGTAGGTCAATTCAATGCAATTTTTTTACTTAATGGCAATGCTGTGATGTCACAATTTTGCCAACGTCCCATTTTGTCAATAAAAAATTTTACAAGATCCAAGGGTGAAATCTTTGTTTTCAAATGTCAATTGTAAAAGTTCAATATAAAAGCTGCGTTCAGACCCAACTACCCTCAGTTTAGAAATAGTCATAGGACTAGCTGTGTGCTATGATTTGGTGGAGGCGCTATAGTGAGACACTGACACTTCACACCTGTCATCTGTGGCGTGCGGACGTACCCGTTAAGTTGTCTGCCTACTTACTGATATTGGAGTATTTTATTTAATACTCACCTATAACAGTGGAGCATCACATCCATTACGTACAATATAATAGTACATAGCCGACAAAATAGAAATTAACACGGTCTATCAACAGATAGCAATTGGTGTTATTTCCAGCGGGTTTAAAAAGTATATGGTCTGTGTAAACATTGTAATGTCAATGATTTCAGAATAAATTTTATAGGTGGGTGTCATTAAAAATACAAAACGTTTGAATTATATATATTTTCGTTTATTTGCATCATAAAAACACACAAGGAACCTAAAAGAATTGTTATTTAATAAAATATAATCAGATAAAATTATGAAAATGTTTTAAGAAGTTATCCGTAGACTTTGTGCGAGCAATAATATAAAAAAATCTACGGGAATACAAAAAATTATATCTTGTTCATGTAACTATAACGACAATAATATGAAACATTTGATGGAACAAAATAATATACATCTTAATGCAACGGAATCTATAGTAATCTACTTATTATACACAAGTGATCGTGATATTTTTTGTTATTTTCACAAATATCACCAATAAGAAACTTTAAAAAAAATATTTTTTACTATTACAGCTATTTTTCCTTCGATAATATTGAGTAGGTAATTGATGCGCCAAAAGACGCAAATCCATTAGAGTCAGTCTATAAAATGACTTCGTAGATAATATTATGTAGTGCACTAGTAGGTTTTCAAAAATTAAGATTCAGATTTTTTGTATCATACTAAAATGATTATCATTGATCGAAAAAGTTTTCAAACGTCAAGATGGTGTCCTGTTTTTTTCTTGCGCTTTTGTATGGCATGACATTATATATATGGCAAATATAAGAAGGGCACATTTATTGAGATAACTAAGTATTCCAAGTAATCTGCAGTATTCCACATATGCTGTATTTCTTCTATATACTCGTACATGCCTCGGAGAGCACGTAAAGCCGTCTGTCCTGCGTCAGATCTCTCTCCGGTCGTACCGGTAAGCCGTCCCAACCGGATTATGAGTAAAGGAATAGAGAGTGCACTTGTGTTTGCGCACATACATGTGCAGTATAATATCTCCTGCGTACCTGGCTAGTCTTTGTTGAGATTGGCCCTTCATTTATTATGATATACTCGTAATATAATCATTATTTAGAACATTAAGGGCTGTCCTCTGGTGGCTCTTCAAGATCTTTTTATTCTTATATACATGGTAACGATGAAACTATTCTAAATCGGAGTAGATTTAAAATTACTTCAAATCCTATTTCACCAATAAAATGATCGATTTTAATAAAAGCTGAAATAATTTTAATAAAAGCAAAATGATATGGTAAAAAGTTGTATTTATTTTAATAAAATCGACACTTTTTTAACACTTGGTCATTAACTATTATATCAAAATTCGTCTTTTCATACAATTCTCTTCAAAATGCCAAGCTTGCTTGAACATAATTAACTGTCAGCACATACGAGAACTGCTCATGGTTATGCACCAGGTGGGTCTTCGTTATGACCTTATCCTTGTCCACGTGAACGTATGCCTTGCAGCCTTTGGAGGTGATGTTGTAACACGCGTATTGGAACCCGCTGTTCCTCACCCTGCCGTTTTCCTGAGGATGAACCCCTCGCAAAGGAGGTCTATAGTAATGCCAAGCTCGAACACAATTAACTGTATATAATATAGCCACCATTGAGCACATATGAGGGTTGCTCATGGTTATGCACCAGGTGGGTCTTGGTGATGACCTTATCCTTGTCCACGTGAACGTATGCTTTGCAGCCCTTGGAGGTGATCTTGGAACACGCGTAGCGGAACCCACTGTTCCTCACCCTGCCGTTTTTGCTGAAGATAAACCCATTGCAAAGGAGGACTATAGTAATGCCAAGCTCGAACACAATTAACTGTATATAATATAGCCACCATTGAGCACATACGAGGGCTGCTCATGGTTATGCACCAGGTGGGTCTTCGTGATGACCTTATCCTTGTCCACGTGGACGTACGCTTTGCAGCCTTTGGAGGTGATCTTGGAACACGCATACCGGAATCCACTGTTCCTCACCCTGCCGTTTTTGCTGAAGATGAACCCGTCGCAGAGGAGGACTATAGTACCGTTGAGCTTTTGGAGGAAACGCGCTAGAATAGAAAAAGGTAAGATTATTAATAAATAAATATTCCTGGACATTTTAACACAACGCCATCTAGTTCCAAACTAAGTAAAGTTTGTACTATGGAAACTAAAAATATCCAACCCACACCCTCCGACGCACTAATAAAAAGAAATAAAATTTTTTTGAGAAGACACACATACAATACAGATGACAACAGAGTACATTCATTCGTATTACATGAGTATTCTTTTGCATGCTGTGACTGTTACAGCGAAACATGTTGAACAATTTTTTGTAACACTCTAACTCAACTAAGTGGTATAAGACTAGAAATACTTCAATAGTGTGAAAAATAAACTTTATAGTAACGTTACAAATATCAGCTCTTCTAAATACTCGTGTAACCTCTATGCATAAGTTACTATACATTTTTAAATTATGATTACTTACTTATGTACATTTTACTCACCTAGTCGTCACTCTCATGATCCAATGAGACGGCAGACCGACACGACCGGAGGCAGATCAGGGTTTACATGCTCTCCGGGACACCGAAGTTTAATAACACCGCTAACTTGGGTTGATATCGAAATTATTTATTAGAAAATCTCAACAACTTTTTTTTTCATATAGTAGATATTTATAAGTGGCAGTGATAGTTTAATCAAATAATTTCCATGCCTTTTTGTTTTCATAAACAATCTGACTAAAGATTAGAGAAATTAAATAAAAGTATCCAAACATACAAAAATATATTTTATTTACTTTTGAATAACATTTATAATATCTAGAATTAAAATTAAAATGTAATTTATACATATATTGTATTTATCATATATTAAAATAATGTTTTATTAGTTTTATATTTCGAATGTTTAAGAAAATATCATTAATCATAAAGAAAAAAACTATAATTGGTCATTTGGTGAACGAAAAATAAGTCATTTTATTATTTTTCATTTTATTTACAGTACCAAACCGAGATTAAATTTCACCTGTACTAAAACTACATAAAAACAATATATTTTCCTCATTCCAATTAAATAAATTAAAGAAAAACAATTGCGAAATAAGTCTTTTTTACTTTGCAAACAAAGTTTTGTCAGTTCATATTAAGCGAACTTTTTCCTTTTCTATCATTGACTGCATTATATGCTTTAATTTCAGAATTAATTCACTAGTTATAGTGTACATATAACTTAGATGATAACAGACTAAATAAAAAAAACACTTAAATGTTTACCAATAACCTATTTCAATCCCCTTTGCTGAAATATATCCAGAAATACATATGGACGTTCGCGAACAAAAATTGGCCAAGCAAAATTCGGCATACTCAATGTGGTCCGAGATACCTTTACGTGCGTTATTTATAAATCAATTAACATCTTTTGTACACACCATAATAACAAAATATAATTTCTCAAAATCAAAGGAAAACAAAAAACGTTTGTACAGGGGTCGTATAGAATAGAAAAGCGATAGTGCTGTCTATTAATGTTAATTTTATAAAATAAGTCAAAATACAAATCCATTGAGGGCCTCTGAGTCATAAAATCTATAACTTTGCATACGTCTCGTACGTAATATATTATTTATTTATTTATTTGTATTATTTATTGTACATAAGAAGTAACATAATGACACAGTTAAAAATGCATACAGTGTGTGTAACATGCGGAAAAAATTATATGTAATTTTACAACAGATCAATGTTCCTTCCAAAATACCCAAACGCGTGCTAAGTAACTGCTTTTTAGGAAACTAACTAGTCACTTCCCCCAAAAAAATAAGAAATAATACGAATGCAAAATGTAAGACCCCTCTAAACATCGGCAGACACATGCGTGGTACTTAGCGGATGTGAAGATAGGGTAATATGTCTATCCGTAGGTAGATGACATCCGCGTATGCTACTACCGATGTGTAGAAGGGGCTTAACAATTTATTTTTAAAAAGCTTTTTCTGAACAGGCGAAACCTGTAGGTACACATACCCCTTATTTCCAAAATAATTTACACTGTTTACTTCTAATAAAAACCTATAGTGCCCACAACGATGGATCCACATTCGATGGTGTAGCTACTATGCAGATCTCCCAAAATAAATAATCGCATCCTTCACTATGTACTTCGGAGGTTCATGATTATGTTCCACGTTCATTTTCGATATCATCAGGTCCTTGGTAACGTGGACAAAGGCTTTACATTTCTTCGAGAAAAGCTTTGAACAAGCATACCTCGTCCCCTGATTTCGTATAGTCCCGTTTTTACTGTAGGTATACCCATCGTAGAGCAGGACGATCGCACCACCAATCTTTTTGACGAATTTTGCTGAAAATAAGTTTTGTAATTTGTTATAGACATGTTTTATAAATCTGTTTCTTTCTTATGGTTAAAGAAATTAAATAAGGTATCACTCTATTAAAAAATCTTCTAGATTTACCAAATCTAAGACAACATTGATTAAAAGCAAAAAAAACCTCAAACCAATGAAGTTTTTATGCAAATGTCAAAAATCGTGCAACCGTAATTTTAACACTGACATTAATTTATTTAAAATAAATAAATTACTGTATTTACATACTTTTTTAAGGTATCTTTTTTCATTATCTATGGAAAAGCTTACCAGCTAGTATAATTATTGAATAAAAGTCTCTTCCACAAGTTATGATTTTTCTATAAAATGTATTTGAAATATAAGATAGTTGTAAGATTTTTTACAAGTAACAAGCAGAATAACGTTATCAGATTTTATTCTTCAGTTAATTAAATAAATATAAATATTCAGGTACATTTAACACTACGCCATTTAGTCCCAAACTATCAAAGCTTGTACTATGGAATCTAGATAACTAAATTGAACTTAAACATATTTTTTTGTTAATAAGTACATATTATAGATAGATAAACCTTCAAGCAGTAAAAATTACAATTTTCATCACATAATAATTTTCTACTCATGGGGACCGACCCCACACAATCCGGTGTAATACACCAATACCACATCCACTGGTGTTTTCATGACTTAAATAAAAGCCTCTTGTACATAGCAATAGTTCTATTAAGGTTACAAGCAACACATTCGCCTTCACGTCCGCACGTACAGCCCATTAGCGGTGCGCGTCAACCGACAAGGCTCGTGGTTATGATCATCATTGACCAGCAGAATCACGTTATCTGCAGACATATGCACGTAAGCCTTACATCCCTTCCTATACGACGACGAACAGCTGAACCTTGAGCCTTCGTTACGAATCTTGCCGCTTTTGGAGAATGTATACTTGTTGTAGAGTAGCAGTGTCGAGCCATTTATTAATTTTATAAATGAGGCTGTAATCCATAAACAATGTATTTTAAAAATTGAATCTATGCGTAGATTTATGAACAATTTAAAGATGAAGGCTGTAGAGGCAATTTTCACATTCAAGGGTAGTCCAAGTCTCTAGTCATTTTGATTTAATTCTAAACCATAACATGAGTGCTATTTCGGTTATTTTAATTTTGATTTCAGGTGGTCATGGACTGCGGAGATCTCTTATGTGAATCTAATATTATCTGTAAAAGCTTGTACACAATATAAACTCAGTAAGCGTAGGTGTGAATTATTTTTGTTAACTGTATTCATCGTTGCTTCAGGATTGTTTAGTTATTTGTTATATCAAATCTCTCAGAATGATTTATATTCACATACAATTAAAATCAAAAAATAGGAGAATAGGAAACAAAATTTATCAAAAATAATTTATTTCAGAAATGTAACCAACATAAAATAATCCAACCATATCGGGAGCTTAATTCACAAATCCAATTCGTGTCGGAACGAAGACGTTTCCCTCGAAATTTGTATTAATCTTGTTCCGATTTTCGATATCTTCCGGATTCACGTTTGTGAAAATTTCAGATACAGTCCATTAGGTGCTTTGGCCAGCTTGCACGGTTTATGGTTATGGTCATCGTGGATCTTGAGGATGGTGTGGTCCGAAGACAGGTGGAGGTAGGCCTTACAGCGTCTTGTCATGGAACTGGAGCAGGCATATCTCCATCCTCCATCACGAATTTGCCGCCTTTTTGAGAACGTGTAATCTCGGTACAGGAGTAACGTCGAGCCAGATACTAAATTGATAAACTCAGCTGCAAAACATTAACCATTTGTTAAATATTTCATTCAGTTATATCACTACGTCTCTTTAAACCAAAGACTTGTTTTAATCAAAATTAATTAGTGTACTTTCCCCCATCTAACTTTTGGGGGATTTGAAGGGTATCTTACCCTCAGCAATAATCTCTATGGAGGGTCTTTAATTATCCAATGAGGAACATTTGGTTTCCTTCCCCTTCTTACGTTCAATTCATCTCCATAATAAAAATCTTCATACACACTCATAATTTATTTTTTATTATCGTCAACATTTTCAACATACATTCATTTACACTTTATTGCGTTGAAAAAAGTACAGACGGTAACTTAAACTCTAACAAAGTAACAATCAAGACAGAGTTCGGCCTTATCACTCAATCTCTTCCAGGCCACTGGATTAGGAGTTGCAATTGTACATCATTCAACATTATTAATCTTTTCACACACGAATATACAGTCCCTCCGACGTTTGCATCAGCTTGCCCGGGCAATGGTTATGCTCCTCATAGCCACGTATGATAGTATACTCAGGAGATACATGTATGTACGCCTTGCATCGCCTGCTATTGTACCGCGAACACACGTACCTTCGCGCACCATTGCGAACGTCTTTGTTTCTTTTGAAAGTATACCCCTTGTGTAAAAGCACTGTAGACCCTGATGCTAGTTTGATCAATTGAACTGTAAATAATTAGTTTTTTATTATTTTGTACTGATCATTAAAACATTTTTGTGCTAGGGTACAGAAGGCTGTTATATTATTTTGTTATAATATGATGTATTATTTTCTCTTTAGAGATATCATTTACTATATAAGCTTTAATTGTAAATGTTTTGTAGACCTTAATTGTCATATATATTAGACATGATATTATTAATTTTTTTAGCTAAGGTTCAATATGTCTGATGTAGAGTACCTTTGAAATAAAAATAAAATAAAAACTGTTTAGTGATCAAAAGTACGCGGTAAGGAACAATAGAATAAAACTTGAGGTAAGCATTAAATTATGCAAAAATGCTGAAAAGCATGCTAAACATTAAGAATAGGTATTCTATGCCCTAAGAATGTACTTAGGGATATAATAGTAAATGTCGTAATGAAAAACATATATTTTACTTTCAATTACAATTTTCTAAGATAATTGTTGTCGAAAAGGCACTTAAGTGTTCTTAGCTCAAAACAGTCGTTTTGATCATTGAATGGATTTATTTATATGTTATAGTAATAACATTGCTGATCTTTATCAGCATGTATATAGGTAATCAACTTATAGAACATATAGGTATAATTAATCAACAATTACCTTATAAATCTTAAGCTAAAAGCTGAGACTCTACATCACACTTTTCAAGAATATTAACTATTAGAGCTTCCACTTATCCTATACATCAATAATGCAGATCAAATTCGGAAGATTGCTGAAAATCCGTCCATCCTAGATATGCTCATCCCCTCAAGCAGGACAATATGATCAGCAGATACATGTAGGCAAGACTTGCATAAGCTGTATGCGATATGTGCGAGTAGGCACAGGCGTAACGTCGTAAGTGATATCCCACTTCTGATGTGCCCGATTTTCGAAGGAAAAATTCTAGATCATTCTCGAATATAAAACCCATTGCTTGCTTTCATTAACTTGCACGGTATATGGTTGTGCATCCCGCCTTCTTGCAGGATGGTATTGTCAGCAGATACATGTAAATACGCCTTGCATCGAGTACTCATAGAACAGGTACAAGCGTATTGTGACCCTCCACTCCCGATGTGCCTCCTCTTTGTGTATGTATACTTATTATATAGTAGGAGCGTCGAACCAGACACCATTGTGATGAAGGTTACTGTAATTCATCAAAATAATTTACTGTTTTTTGTATTCTTGCACAAAAATGCTTTACTCTGTCATTTACGAAAACTATGAAAAATGTTTCACATTTCTTATAGTTAAGATTAATTTATCTTTACAGAATTAAATACTCTTATTTAACAAATTAATATCTTTAAAAAATGTAATCTTTATATTAGTTTCACCCGCGTAAATCTTTGGTTCCCGTAGGATATCTGGGATAATAGCAAATAGATATACAAAATTTCATTCAAATTGATTCAGTGATTTAGGCGTGAAGAAGCGACAGACATACAGACAGTTCTGCATTTATAACTTTAGTAAGGAAATAAGGATACCATTATACTCTATTATGAATTTGACTTTCCAGAGAGTACTTGCGTCTATGCTGTCAGTGGCTCTAAATATCATTAATATCAAGTATATATTAACTTTAGAAATATGTTTTGCTGCTGAAAAGATAACGAAAATAGTATTCCATTAATTTCCGTTCGTTAGCCTTGCTAAAACGTGAGAACAGCTGAATCGGTTTGACTAATTTCTGCCTTGACTAATTTTAGTCGTCATAGATTAAATTTTTAATATTAATAAATAAAGAAAACAAAATTTTAAGTAATTGTTTTTTAATAACAACAAAAAAATATGGCATTTTGAGAATCCCTCAAAAATCAACAAAAATAAGGTACTTTTTCCTTTTAACATTATTAATTTTTCTTACAAACTAAAAAACTCTTAAACAGTCCCAAAAACAAAAAAATGCTAGAAAATATTAAATTGATATATACAGCTGTTGCAGATATCTTTTTTATGTTCCCCACACACAGTCTTTTTACATATAGTACATGTCATCTTGGACATTCTTTTCTTTTTTTTCGTGCAAAAGCTGCAGTACCGCCGAATTTTAACTGGCGTAGTTTGAGGCAGTATAAAATAACCTGTGACAAAATTAGAAACTAATCAACAATGCCTTCTTTCGATAAGCATAGTGGTACTGGAAGATCCTTAGAAAATATCAGATTCTAGACTATGACGGTTGTAAACTATTATAGCTGGGAAGCCCAAGACGGGTTTTTGTGACTAACTCGTTCGCCTCAGATAACCATATGGGGGAAACCTTGTTGCTATAATAACAAAACTATGCTAAAATATCGAACAGGAGCGGTCACTTTTCGGGAGTGTTTACTGGCGACTGGGTTGGCGTCGAAACATAAGAGAGAAAAAGACAGTGATATATTACATGTTTCGGGAGCGCCTCTGAGGCTTACATTGTGCCTTTCATTAGGATTAAAAAAGAAAAACAAAATAACACAATATCCTTATATTATAAATATGAAAGTTTGGACATTTATATGTCAGTCACACCGCATCCACTTAACGGCATTTAATAAAATTTCGTGTATACAGATAGGATATCAACTGGAACAGGTGATAGGTGATACCTTTTAACTAAAGCCTGCGAATAAATCGCGAGCAAAGCTGCGGGCAAAACCTAGTAAGTTATAATACAAGTTCTTGGATTGGATTTTTCTGGGAAAAGAAAGAAAAAGAATATCTGATTTTTTATTTTGTACTTAAAGCTTTCAATACCTCGTGAATTGACCACTTTTGCTTCTTATCAACTGGGGCGGATCGTGATTATGCTCATCACTACCTCTTATCATTCTATTATCCGCCGATACGTGCAGGAATGCTTTGCAGAGGCGACTCTTTGAGCTGGAGCAGTTGTATCTAAATCCTCCTTTGCGAATACCGCTGCCTTTCCAGTAGGTATAGTTATTGTATAGAAGGACGGTCGCGCCAGATACCATGGATATAAATTGTGCAGTCATAGGATATGTAGCTGTAATCACGAAATAGCCATACTGTAGATATTCAAGGAGTATTGTTCTATAGGTGACTGGCTGTACTTCGCGACTTGGCTCCCGTAGTATTTTGTTATATTCTTCGATTTATGGTCCATCTAAATCAATAGATTTTTGGAACCAAGAGTCCCTGATATAAATGCCTTTAGAAGAAAACAAACTTCAACTTTATTATGTTACGTAGTCTGGTCATAAGTTTTCACACATATGGCAAGTGAAATATGACACAATAAGCAACACATTACAACCGTTAGTATATAAAATGAAACCCTATTAAATACAGATTCAACCACAATTAAATTATTTTAAAAGTCTTCCTTCTTGCTTCGATACCACCTTCCATCAAAGCCGATCATCATCGAAGGTTTTCCCTCTTTTTTCACATTATTATAGAACTCTCACTCCAGGTCATGTTAAATTCTACCCTTATATTTGTTCAAATATAATGTATACACTTGTATGGAAAGTATGACAAATGCTTTTTTGTACTATGATTGATACTCCATGGATGTTACATCGGGTTTGCATTTGTCAGAGGGCGCTATTTAATTTTTTTGATGTCAAGGAAGGTTACAAAGTTACATCCAACTTTGTGCGCGGCTAGTTGGCTATAATAATTGTATTTAAACCGATTTTCCTTTTAATTAAGCGAACTGTTTTCTTCACAATAGAGTTTTATTCATATTAATTTATCTTAATATTTTGTACTGTACGTTCGTCGTTATACGTTAGTTTTTTTATATTTTCATTACCATATAGGGTTAATACCCTATATGGTAATGAAAATATGAAAAAACTTAAAAACTTAAATGCTTAATAATCAATTTTGAGTTGTTTTGACCTTACTTGATTTGATCTTAGTTGCTATATGCTATGCTTATATATTTAGGTATTCTCATAACTACGTCTAGTAGAGACATCTGATAATATAATACCTGAGGTAACAGTCAGACCATTTAAATAATAAAAAAACCCCGTCATGAATTTATTCATTTATTGTCATTAGATTATATATAGACCCGTATACAAAATTTTGCAATCACAGAGAACTTAACAAAAATAATAAAAAAACTTAATCTCAACAAAAAATAAAAATTAACAGTGTAATTTGAATCCTTGTTTAAAATAAAAGAGATAAAATACCAATTGTCTTCATCATCATTTTGAAAGATTGGCACATTGTAATTAGAGTACACTGGTGGGATAATATTTTTGCAACACAAAAATAAAAAAAGGTTCTTCGTAGAAGGTTGGTAACATCTGATATTAACATAGCTACTGTGGACTACCTTTTACCTTATAGGCGTCCACATATCGGTCTAGTAGGCATCGGACGCATCATATTTTACAGATTGTAATATCCTTTGTATACAATATTTTATTTTTATTTTATACTAGCTGATCCGCGCGGCTTCGCTCCCGTAGCATAATGTAACATACATTGACTATTTTTATATCGCCTTCGAAATGGCCTAAAGATTTTTTAAAATCGGTCCAGTAGTTTTTACAAACAAACAAAGTTTTCCCCTTTATATTATTAGTGTAGGTGATATTTTATTTTTATTTTTAAATATCACACAAACCCCTCTACTGATCCGTATCGAAACCTACATATTTTCTATACAAATCAAAATCAAAGATGCGTACGATACCTGCGCTACTAGCTTTATCGCAAAGCATATTTTACTTTCCATCAAACTAAATGTCTTTCTCTTTCTTAAATCGCCTACGTTTGCTTCTCACCTTCTTAGGTGGATCATGATTATGTTCATCATTGACTCGTAGCTTCTTATTATCCGCTGTTAAGTGCAGGAATGCCTTACAAAGCCGACTTTTGGAGCTGGAGCAGGTATACCTAGTCCCCCCTTTACGGTTATCGCTTCCCTTCCAGAAGGTATAATTGTTGTACAGAAGAATCGTGGCGCCAGATATCATTGATATAAATTGAGCAGTTATGGATGCAGCTGTAATCAATACATAACGATGCTATAGGCATTAAAATAAAAAGGTGAAATACAGATGTGATTAGGTACATAATGTCGACATGTTTTACTTATAAAGCGCGTGCAAATATAATAAGTGCAAATGCAAATGATAAAATTAAAAATAATCAACTTTAATACAAATTTAGGGGTTGACGTATCCAAGAGGATAAAAACCCCTTTAAAAGTATAGATTTAAAAAATACAAATTTAGATTAAAGAACAATTAAATATCATTTAACAATGTTATAAAATAATTATATTTAAATGAAATGACAATTTTACAATTAGGACTTTTCTCGACGACTTATGTGCTTATTTTGCATGTGGACATTAAAAAGTAGTCAAATGTAAAAATATTTGTCAATAAAATATTTGAAAAGGATTTTCTTAAACTTATTAAAACGCTGAGTTTTTACGTGGTCAGGAATAATGTGATACACAATACTATAACATAACAATTTCTTGAGACACGTAGAATGCTTTGCATTGTAATTTTTCGAAACATAGTTTTAACTGTCGACTGAAGTAAGACCACTTTCCCTAAAGGTGGTATTATAAAATTCCACTCTGTAAAAAGAAAACATCGGGTTTACTGTGATAATATTTTATTGATCATTTATTTAACAACTCAATCTATACGCCTCACTATCACGGCTTATGAGGTACAGCCTGATGACAGACAGACAGACAGACAGACTGACAGAAAGACTGACAAACAGACAGACAGAAAGTATAGGCTTAGTGATAGAGCCCCGTTTTTAGGGTTGCGATTTTCATTTATAGATTATGGCACGGCTCCTTAAAAAAACCAATGTCAATAGCCCAAACTTTGCTTACTTTGAGACTAGTTGAAATAATAAAAGAAAAACTCGACAACCGTGTTCACAGACGCAAATACCGGCCATCTTTATTCTGCACCAACTTGGGGGGCTCGTGGTTGTGGTCGCCGCTAACACGCAGGATCACACCATCAGCAGACACGTGGAGGAACGCTTTACACCGCTTGCTCTTGGTGCTAGAACAGCCATACCTCGACCCTCCGTCACGGATTGAACAGCCCTTCATGAAAGTGTATTCATTAAGCATGAGCAACGTCGCACCAGAATGTAGTGTAATAAATTGCGCTGTAAAATAATACATTTAACTTCAGGTATTTAGTTACGTCAAATAAATATTCCTGGTCATTTAACACAACGCCATCTAGTACCAAACTAAGCAAAGTACGGAAACTAGATAACTGATAGACACACTTAAACATACTTTTTTTGTAAATACATACATACTATAGATAAATTAACATCCAGACAGTAGAAAATTACAATGTTCATCACATAATAATTTTCTACTCGTGGGGATCGAACCCACACCCTCCGGCGCAATAGACAATCGCTGTATCCGGTATTCGGGTCGTCACAACAATCACAGAACATAGTTAACAGATACGCAATTTTAACGAAACCGAACTCCAGTTTTATTAAAATTGTAGTCAATAACATCATACTTCAATCAAACCAAAGTTGAAAAATTACGAACATAGATAGAAACCAGTTGTCAGGAGCAAGCAGGCGGGAAGCTGCCCTTAGACTCGAAAAAAAGGCGCATATAGAGAAATGTGCTCTTGAAACTAAGAGTATTCACAGACGCAAATACCGGCCATCTTTACTCTGAATCAATTCGGGAGGCTCGTGGTTGTGGTCGCCGCTAACACGCAGAATCACACCATCAGCAGACACGTGGAGAGACGCTTTACACCGCTTTCTTTTGGAGCTAGAACAGGAATACCGCAATCCTCCGTCACGGATTGAACACCCCTTCATGAAAGTGTATTCATTCAGCATAAGTAGCGTCGCGCCAGAATGTAATGTAATAAATTTTGCTGTAAATTAATTCATTTAACTTTAGGTATTTAGTTACGTTAAATAAATATAGGTCATTTAACACAACGCCATCTAGTCCCAAACTAAGCAAAGCACTATGGAAACTAGATAACAGAAATACATACATAAACATACTTTTTTGTAAATACATGTAAGAAACTAAAAGAGGGGCTTTGTATAATTACGTCGAATGTAATAGAAATGTACTGTGATTCTACACAACTGGCCAATTATAGAACTAGTCAGTTAACAACAAATCACAGCTAGTCATAAAGACTATTAGCAAAGTGAGGGTAGTTGGGTCGTGACGTCAATAAGACGTTCGAGCACCAGGCGCAATCGGTACCAATGCGCGCAGATACTGAACGCGCTTACTCTTTTATAGGACTACGATGACAGCTAACAACTGACAAGTGACATTTGCATAGAAAGATGACATTTAGCAACTTGTTAAAACATGAAATCACAAAATATTTCCGACATACATACTATAGATAAATTAACATCCAGACAGTAGAAAATCACAATGTTCATCACATAATAATTTTCTACTCGTGGGGATCAAACCCACACCCTCCGGCGCAATAAACAATTGCTGTATCCGCTATTCAAGTCGTCACAACAATCCCAAATAGATACGCAATTTAACGAAACCGAATTCCAGTTTTATTAAGATCATAGTCAATAACATCATACTTCAATCAAAACAAAGTTTATTATTATGAAAAAAATAATAAAGAAGATCCATTATGACCTCAGAAAAATTAAGAACATAGATAGAAACCAGTTGCCAGGGGCAAACACGCGGGCAGCTGCCCCACCCCTCCTTAGATCCAAAAAAAAGGACCAAATAGAGAAATATGCTCTTGAAACTAATTCACAAACGCAAATACCGCCCATCTTTACTCTTCATTAATACGGGAGGCTCGTGGTTATGGTCACAGCAAACACGCAGAATCACACCATCAGCAGAGACGTGGAGGAACGCCTTACACCGCTTGCTCTTGGTGCTAGAACAGGGATACCGTGACCCTCTGTCACGGATTGAACACCCCTTCATGAAAGTGTATCCGTCAAGCATAAGTAACTTCGCACCAGAGTGCAATGTAATAAATTTTGCTGTAAAATCATACATTTAACTTTAGGTATTTAGTTAAATAAATATTCCTCGTCATTTAACACAACGCCATCTAGTCCCAAACTAGGCAAAGTACTATCGAAACTCCGGCGCCAATAGAGAATTGCTGTATCCACTACGCAAATCGGGTCGCCACAATAATTAAAGAACATAGTTAACTGATATGCAATTTTAACGAAATGCTGGAATTATCATCATAGTCACTACTGTATTAGTTATAGCCTAGGACTGGCGTAGGATTGGGACGCTGGGAAAGTACGATTGAATTAAACTGTTGCACTAATTGTTATAAAATAATGCTATTATACATAAAACTCTCTGAACAAATACTAATTGTAGTACCTCCGTCTCGTGAAATGCTTATGTGATAAATTTTCCAAAAAATATTGTTGGTCTACATAGGCTTCTGATCCCGTGGGAATTCTGGGATTAGACGTTGCCTATACGTTATTCTGGATCCTTACCTATATGAATACCAAATTTCAAAACAATCAGTTCAATATTGTTTGCGTAAAAGAGCAACAAACACATACATCCTCACGTCTGATCTATAATATTAGTAGGATAGTAGGATATAAAGATTGGGAACACAAAACTCATAAAAAAACTTTATTCAAAAATCTTCATAACTCTCCATCAAAACTTTATGTATCCGGATATATCCATTAGCGGTCTCCATAAACCGCGTAGGAGGGTGGTTGTGGTTATCCAGCACGGAGAGGATTATATTATCATTGCTGACGTGGAGCTGGGCTTTGCAGCCTTTGCTTAAGGCACTTGAACACGTGTACCGCGAACCGTTCTCCCTTATCTTACCACGCCGGGAGAAGGCGTAGTTATTGTATAGGAGCAGACGTGATCCCGTCACTAGTTTTATGAACTTCGCTGGAAAGAAGAACAATGTCAAGAAATGGAAAATCAAAATTCAAAACTTATCTATTAAAGTCTAAATATTAAGCGCAAAAGTGACATTCTGGGCGCTATATATAATATGGGTGATTCTGAAATTAAAAACTACATCAATTTTAAATTTTATTAAGAAAATAATAAAACGTAAAGCTTATATTAAATAACAATTCAAAGGAAGTGAAGTTTCAATAAATAAAACAAAAATAACACAACCATGTCTTTTCTTTTAGATACATGTCAGTTATGGATTTCAAGACATTTTTATTCAAGAATATTTTGAGAAGTTATACGTATGATACAACCGTGCTCTATTATTTGATAAAGAACATTTCCCTCTACACCAATCGTATATATCCTTGCAATGACTGGAAGTATTTAGTAGGGTCATGGTTGTGTTCATCCTTCGCGAACACAATAACATCTTGGTCATTAACATGTACGTATGCCTTACAGATACCCTTGTTGTACTGGGTACATGCGTACCTGTGTCCACCCTCGCTTAAGGCACCCCGCTTGTGATAGGTGTACCCTTTGTGGTAGAGTAACCTACTGCCTGATACGAGGGTTATGTATTGTGCTGAAATCAATTAGTTATGGTTACATCGTCTTAAATTAATCTTTTTCTTTTTGTATGATTTAAAATTGCCAGATATTTAAAAATTCAAAAGGAATCTTCAGCTTCCTTTTGACGTTAGCAACTAATGATTAGATTGACAGGCTCGTCGTGTATAATATTTTATGAATCAACAGCAAATAGTTATTTTTCCTTCTTGTGGCATAGTAAATTTAGATTGATGTAATTTTTTTTCAAACTAAAATGAAATATATTGTCTTTACGAAATTTTAATGGGGAAAATAAAAATAGTATAATGTGATCACTTAACATTTGCTTTTTTAATTTGACAATAAAATTATTCTCAGACTTTTTACCTATCCGTAGATATGTTTTGAAAATTTTTAAATGGAAAATGTAAAATTGTTGAATGAAAAATGTAATAAACTCATCAGGATATGCATTTTATAGTTAGCTAATAAGTAGTTATAGTTAAGAAAGTAAAAACAATGAAACTTTGAAATAAATAATTTTTTAATGCGTGCTACTAAATTTTGAACATTTTGAGTTGAAAGATATCATAACAATTCAGTGGCATTATGGCTGCATAAACTTTACACCCGTATTCACAGACAATACTTATGTAAGTAGAATACTATGCGAAGTAAAACATTTCTCAATGCATTCAATATGACAAGTCTTTAACTCGAAAACAATAAGACTTAATTTAAACGCAAATAACTAACCACTTAAGTATCGTCTCTGAATAGGTTTGTGGGCTTTCTGAGAACTCAAAGTATCGTTGGTGAATACTGGTGTTGGCTATTGCAGTATAATCCAATTCCCATCTATGCCCAAATGTCACTATCATTCTCATTCTCATGAAGGGAGAAAGGAATAGAATTATATCTAAGCAGTTCTCATATTGAAGCATCAATTGGGATATTTTTGACAGGGCAAGTAAAGAAGCATGCGAGTTATCTCAAGTTAAGTGATCACCGCCGCCCATGAACACAGGTACTTTGCCCGTATATGGTATATAGAGTAAATGCCAAATAGCCACTTTTACAACCGAATATACCCACGATTAGTGGCTACATATTCTATAGGTTTGTGGTTATGTCTTCCTTCAACAGCAACTATTTCATTGCTCTCATTTAAATGCAAGTAAGCCCTACACTTCTTTCGAAACGCGCAAGAGCACCGGTACCTCGTGTTACCGTTCGTCATTAAATTCTTTTTGGAGAACGAATAGTTGTCATACAGGAGTAAGCTAGCCCCTGTGGTGAGAGTTATAAACATAGCTGAAAGAAATGTAAAGACATTATTATTTTTATTGATGTCGTCGGTGATATGGAAACACGTGTATTAAATCTTAGTCCAAAAAAGTTCGCTTCCAGTAACTAAACTAAAGCCTTACTTAATTTGCAATCTAGTTTCTTAGTTAATATAGCGAATTGTTAGGATTTCAAGATGAGGTGAGTCAGCAAATAGCATAAAAAAATAATATTTTTAATAGTAAATCCAAAACATAACAGCAATACTTTCCAATACCTAGTCAAGTCTTCTTAAATCATAATTAATAAGTAATCATTACAGTCCTAAGAAGTTATACATTAAATAACCCTGTCCACACATAGGGGCATAAATGTTCTAAGACCGTAGATATCCATACTCCGTATCTATAAGTTGCGCAGGATCATGATTATGTAGATCATGAGCGAACAGAATCACATAATCCGCGCTCACATGTAAGTATGCAGGGCAACCCTTACTTTTGGAAGAACACGTGTATCTTGAGCCACCGTTCCGAATTTTACCCCGTTTTGAGAAAGTATAATCGTTGTATTGTAGCACCCTTGCACCGGAAACTAGAGTAATGAATCTCGCTGAAAGGTATAAATTGCTTACAAAAAATCTCAATGTTTTGCATTAAAACTTTAACCTTTAATATAACGAAGGATAAACGCGTAGACGAGTCACAAAATAAAAGATATCATCCAAACACATTAATTGTACAAAGTAATTTGAAAGATGAAATCATACCTGTTATAGCTGTTATAGCCGTTGATATCCAAACTTCGTTTCTATAAGCCGAGCAGTATTATGATTATGTACATTATACGCAAACACAATCAGGTGATCGGCGCTTACGTGTATGTAAGCGAGGCAACCCTTCCTACTGGATGAACATGTAAATCTCGCGCCACCGTTTCGTATTCTACCGCGTCTTGAGAAAGTGTAATCGTTGTATAATAGCACCCTTGCACCAGAGATTAAAGTAATGTATCTCACTGAAAGATTTCAATAGATTAAAAATAATAGTCTCGATGTATTTACAATTTAACCTTTATTTTCGCTGAGAAAGAGTCATATGCTAACTAAACTAAAAAAAAAAATAAAATAAATTTATTTGCCAGAAACAATTTACATATTTCTAAGCATTATCAATGGACCCCGCACTAGGCTTAGCCTGTCTCGCGGAGCCTTACAGCGATAAACAATATAAATTAAATTAAACGGTCTGTCACTAAAAGTATACGCAGTGCTTATGACCAAGAAAAAATATTGTTCATTTTTTTTAATTATAAAATTAAACAAAAATTAAATATGCACAGAATATACCCCGATACAAGTTTCACCTTTATCAAGATGGGTGGTAACAATATCCATTAATAGAGATACGGCATTTTCCGTGGATATTTCCCTTCGAAATCCAAATTAGTTTTTAGCCAACAAATTATGAGATTCCAGGAAAAAAACTAATATCTTGTTGACACATCTTTCTAAAATATTGTTAAAACCGGAAAGAAGAGAGATTCGTTTGAAATTACCTATTTATTTATTTATTAGCCATACCAACAGTGTACACATAAAAACTTAAGAGTTTTTAAATCGAAACATATTACCTATTGAAATTACCTTAATTAATTTGGAAGATGTAGTCTCCTAAGACCGAAAATATCCATAGTCTTTTTTTGTAAGTTGTGCAGGCTCATGATTATGTTATGTTCAAATAATATGACATTGTCGGCGCTTATATGTATGTACGCCTGGCAACCCTTGCCTTTAGCAGAACAAGAGTATCTTGAACCACGTTTTCGAATGCTACATGTTTTGAAAATGTGTGACCGTTGTAGTGAAGGACCCTTGCACCGAAGACTAGCGTAATAAATTGTGCTGAAAAATATGAATTTCTTACACACAATGTTGTAAATATTACATCAACATTTTTTTTTGTTTTATAACGAGAAGTATACTTGCGAAGGTATCTGTTGAATGATGATCATAAAAATATCATACAAATTGATTCTAGAAAGTGATTGCGGGATATAGAAATACTTATTTTTTCTTTTTAATTTTCTTCGCTTTTACCTGCCTGTTACAATTCCCTGTATTCAAGTGGATTTCCAGGACAACATTACTTTTGAGTGATAGGGCCACCCACTGTGTTGAACTTAAGTGTAAATAAATAAACAGAAAATGTGACAAGTAATTGAATTTAATTTAATTTACTTGCCATTTTTATATTGCACACATTATAGGGGACAGTATACAAAAACATTAAGTTTCCACAAAATATTTTCACTTTTTTTTCTTTCACTTTATACATTATTTATTTCACTTCATACAAATATATATATTTTTTAGATTTTTACAGCCTTTACAACATCAAATATTCAACAGATGTAGCCACATACTTTATTGGCTCATGATAATGTGTCCCCATAGCGACGATGACTTCATTCTACATATTTACACCCCTTTCAACCGCACATATCCAGCAGATGTAGCCACATACTGTATTGGCGCATGATGATAAGTCCCCATAGCGACGATGACTTCATTCTACATATTTACACGCCTTTCAACCGCATATATCCAGCAGATATAGCCACATACTGTATTAGCGCATGATGATGTGGCCCCATAGCGACGATGACTTCATTCTACATATTTACACCCCTTTCAACCGCACATATCCTGCAGATGTAGCTATATACTTTATTGGCTCATGATGATGTGTCCCCATAACAAAGATGACTTCATTCTACATATTTACACCCCTTTCGACCGCACATATCCTGCATATGTAGCTATATACTTTGTTGGCGCATGATGATGTGACCCCATAGAATGGATGACTTCATTCTACATATTTATACCCCTTTCAACCGCATTTATCCAGCAGATGTAGCCACATACTTTATTGGCTCATGATGATGTGTCCCCATAGCAACGATGACTTCATTCTACATATTTACATCCCTTTTAATCGCACATATCCTGCAGATGTAGCTATATACTTTATTGGCTCATGATGATGTATCCCCATAACAAAGATGACTTCATTCATTGTATTCAAATGCAAGGATGCCCTACACTTCTTTCGAAACCAGTTAGAGCAGCAATATCTAACATTACCATTACTCAAAATTGTCCTTTTAGAATATGAATACTCTTCAAAGATGAGCAACTTAGCCCCTGTTGTAAGAGTTATGAACCTTGCTGAAAAAAATAAGTCAATTATTATTCTTATTTATTTCTATAAGTTTGTTGATTATAGCGTTGCAATGGGCTTTAAAAACTGAGCTTTAAGCCGTTGTCAATCAAACTTCATTTCAAAATAATGAAGGCCTTTCTATAGCCTATTACCACTTCACCCTTAGTCTACCTGTCCGTCTAAGTCATTAAACAGTTTTGGTCAGTTCTGAACAGATGGCGTTATATTGCATGAAAATTATCGTTCGTTTCGAAGCTGCCCGTGCGTACACCACAAATGAACTTTTAAAGGAGTTCCTTAAGTTACCAGTTGGTAACGGTCATCTTTAATAATTTAAGGTTTCGAATTGACCGTTTAGGTTTATGTATTACAAAGATATATGAAAAATATAAAAAGTAAAAGTTGAATAGAAAATTTATTGAAAATAATTTTACTTTTTCAAATCTTAATACCAATATAGTACGTGAAATTGTATTTTTTTTTGTCTTGCTTTTTTGTAGACCTTTTTTGTTTAAAGTAGTCATAGGTGCTGATAGTCCAACCTTGTAAAGTCCCCAAATAAACTAGCCAAGCGTAAGAATCTCCAGTATCATCAAGTAAGTTCTGGTTGTAAAAACAGTTAGGCCAGCATATTCGGTGCGCTTTTTGGATGAAGTAACTGTCCACCCAATCTTCAACTTTTGTACACAATAATTTTTCCCCGTCGTCACATTTATTAAACAAAATGTTTCCCTCTATACTTTGATTTTTCTAAAAATCTTCCAGAAACGGAGCCTGCATCCATCAAATTTTATAAATTTAATTCTGCTTTTGCTATTATGCTCCGTAGAATAACTAAGTCATGTCTACCATCTCACCAACAACTATCGCCTTTTCAGCAAATAAAATATTTGTGGCCCCAAAGAAACCTTCTGACAATAATCTTATGATACACCCTAAATATTTTTAAGCGTGTATCATTGTTGCTAGATCTCTCAATAATGTTTATACTGTTTATATATTTTTACTCAGTTTTATACAACCTTTTTTTACGAGGGGAAATGCAAGAGGGTCGTCCTCTCGATCCCTCTCAGCAGCCTCCTTTTGTGACATCACGTCCTCGCAGAAGGACAGTACCGCGGGCCACGACCTCTCGTCACTGACCATGGATTTCACCACGGCCGTCAAGGATAGGTCGCTCCCCACCACCGCGACCAGCGATGCCCGCTGCGCTGTCCAAGCCGGACACATCACCGCGTCCTCACTGCAGGGGCAGTGATGACACGCCACGGTAGGCTCCCTCCCGGTAATGTGGCACAAGTACCTGCCGAAGCTTCCGTGCCCCGACAGCACCTGCACCAACCGGAAGGTGACTGTACCGTGCCGCTTATTCACCCACTCCCTGAGGATTATGCTAGCGAGGATGCATGCCGCCTCGTGCGAGTTTTATATACCCTGCCCCAGTATTAAAATACTGCGTAGGCTCATGATTATGATCAACACGAGCTTCTATCACATGGTTATCCGAACTGACATTCAAGTAGGCCTTACAACGTTTTCGAAAGCATGAGGAACATCGATATTTTGAGACGCCGTTGGTTGATACACTCTTCTTGGAGAAGGTGTAATTCCCGTACATTAGCAGCGTCGGACCAGATGAGAGGGTAATGAATTTTGCTGAAAATAATATGATTATTAATAAACTAGATGTAATGCTGATACCTTCAAATATGCAGGTAGATCGACGATGTGAATAGCGTGGCGTGATTATTGTGTGTGATAAACGTTGTAATCTTCTTGTTTATGTTTTAATTGATCATAGGTTGTTTATGAATATATGATTGAAATCTGATGGCACAGATATGAATTAAATGTACCCGCTATATAAGTATTTATTTATTATCGACAATCCGATTAGCGCAGCGGATATGGCAATAGTCTATCGTGCGGTTCGATTCCCACGGGTAGAAAATTATTATGTGATGAACATCAATCATGAAATTATACTTATTGTAAACCGTTACCCACGTTAGGCAACTTCTACACATCAACAGACGCACACATTTTCTATCGATAGATGGCGGATGCATCGGCTGACGAATATTACCTACTACGGCTGTCTACGTATATTACCCTGTCTCCACGTCCGGGGACGACATCTGCAGTTGACGTACGTGTATGCGTTTGCTGATGTGTAGATGGGACATTAGATAATATATCCAAAGGTCCATCCGTCCATCCATTCAATTTATAAGTAGAATTAATATAATAAATATGGGTCTATTAATTGAAACGCATATATTTCTTTACAATTGTTTCAATATAATTCAAAATCAATAAAAACAGGACGGTTACAACACAATGCTGTTTTTTAATTACTCTAAACCTCGAAATTGCAAAAACTTGTTATTGACCGATAATCCTTACTAATATTATAAATGCCATAGTAAATCTATCTGTCTGGACCTGTATATCTCTTCCTTACGCCTAAACTACTGAACCGATTTGGATGAAATTTTGTAACCAGGATGAAACCCGAAAAAGGGCAAAGAAAGCTTTCATCCCTCATGGGATGGGGGATATACGCGGGTGAAACTGCGAGGAACAGCTAGTAATCTACAAAATATAATGGGATACATCTGTAGTATTTTTTGCAGAATCTCTCGTCATGATTTCAACAAATACCAAAACCGAAATCAGTCAAAATAAATATGAATATCTTTTTTTTCAGATATTCCCTTAAGCCTTTTTGGTAGATACTAGGAAGGTTCATGTATTGTGGTAGACCTTAACACAGCACATTACTGAATATATTATTTGAACCTTGAGAAATAGCATTTACAAATCATTCTTTTAAACTGTATCATATTTACTAAAATCAAACTCATTACTTAACACATTTTCGAGATTTAGCATAAAAAATCATAAGATGCCATTGTCCATTACAATGACAAAAAACAAAAGGAATGTTTAACAATAAAAACCATAAAATATTTTAACGATATAACGAGATCATTGAACGTAACAATTAAATAATAAAAGATAATAGTCTAAAAGCTTGATCAAATCTAGACGTGTAAGACTTGTGTGACATTCTATACAAACGGATTTCATAAAAAGTTATAACACTGATAATGCGGCGTCCACACGTGCGCATCGTTTGCGTTCGACCGAAAGTATATCAAGGCTCCCGCACACAAGCGCGTAGGTCGATAAAATCGCATGCATTACTGCGATATCTGTTTCAATACATTGTATTAGGATGGTCAAGTAGTTACACACCGCTGCTATAATACCGCCGCAAGAAGTAGGACATTGCGTTTCTCCGTTGCGAAATTCCGATATGACTTCTAGAATGTTTTGTATCAGGACACATAGGACCGTAGCCATACCTACGATAATAACATTACTACTTGTACGACGTTAAAAAATTGTAAAAAGAATCGGGACGCTTCTGTGTATGAGAGCTTTTACCGTCAAATACGATTCATAGACGCATAAAGGCTTCCCCACACAGGCGCATTATTACAGGCCGATGATATCGCATGCGGTATTGCGTTAATGTTCGCAAACTGTCAAAACCAACCGTCCTACAAGTGCTAACGTTATTATTTCAGGTGTGTAAAGTCGTTTGCGCCCTGTTATAAAACATTCTAGAACTCATATCAGAATATCGGCATTATTATCGCAGCAATGTGTAACTACATGGACATTAAAAAACAATGAATTGAAAACAGATATCGCAGTAACGCATGCGACGATATCGGCCTACAGTAAAGCGCGTGTGTGGGTGAGCCTTAATAATAACATGTACAATAGGTTCATAATTTGACCAAGCTTCGATACAAATTCCATTTCGTCCTTAAATTAATTTTCATCGCCAAATGTTCAATATATAAAAATTATATCTTTTCAACTACATCTCTATACAATTACGTATACTAGTGACTAGTGATTAAGCTCTATTGCTCATAATATGTACTATTGGACTATATATTGAGTAACCGTTTTTTACCCAAAGTAACAGAAAGGAAACAAATAACAAAGCATAAATTAACAAAGAGCTGGGTACCATTTGAGTAAAGTTTTTGATAAATTAATTATTTTTCTCATAATAATACATTAAAATTGAAACATTAAAAAGGAATATTGCCCCTTTCTACTATAAGGCCGGTCTCACATATCCGGAACTTTGAATTCATATTATTAATTCAGAAAGGCCAGAATACCATACAATATCGGTATACTCCAGACAAATAGAAAATATGATGTGATGAACATTGTAATTTTCTACTGTCTGGGTGTTAATTGTAATAATAATTTCTGTTAAATCTATCAGATCTAGTTTGCATAGCAAAAGTTTTGCTTAGTTTGGGATTAGATGAAACGTCATCTAGTTTAACATTTAATGAAGTGTTAAATTTATGTATATATTTTACATTTAAATTTAACATTTAACGAAATGTTAAATTTATGTATTTACATTTAAATTTAACATTTAACGAAATGTTAAATTTATGTATTTATTTTATTTATTTAATTATGAAGTTCTCAGATCGATCTGTATGAATGGTACTGAAGAGCGTCCCGAATTACGGATTTGAATATATAGGATGTCCATATATAATGAACGAATCTAGTATTGGCAAGGTGCACGATGACAACGCCAACTAGCGGTTGCCATTACAGCGGACTTAGAAATGTCAAATAGCTTATTGTCATTACGAAAAACAATAAACAAACAATTATTTCCAATGGTATATCGTAATTTAATAGTTTTCTACTTAAATCTATATCAATAATAATATTGTCTATATTATTTGATTAAAGAAATAAATGGTAAAAAGTGACAAATGGTCCGCTGTAGGTTACTTTTTGTCACACGGTGAGCGCTGAGGTCGATTCACGGTTCCCCTCCACCTACTTTGCACCTAGCGAATATTTTGCGTTTTCATTTCTATTTTTATTAGGTAGAGCCAAAAGCAATGCGATTAATATTAGTCTTCTTCCATAAAGACGTTTGCACGTGCCGGCATTAACGACACTACTGAACAATTTGAACTTTTAGATAAGTTTGATGCAAAGTTCAGGAAGTTAAAATAATTAATTCAGAGAGACATTCCGGATGTGTGAGGCCAGTCTTAACATAAAATTACCAAGAATATACCAAGCTCGGATACACACACAACATCAATAAATTAACAATACCATTTATTTACAATATGTACACACTATATACACCCTGTACCTTATAATAAACTGTACTAATAATGTTCAATTTGACTAGAATTTTTAAAGCTGACTAGATTATCTATTTCATATCTAAACAGTGCTACGTATGACAATACGTATTTTAGGATATTTCTGAGATCAAATAGCGATAGCTGTACAAATCTTTGGTACACATAATTTTTGGTGAAAACAGTTTAATCTGAATAAAGAAACAGTTATGGGGTCCAAAGGAATGCCATATCTTCATTTAACAACTATTATACACTTTCGCGATAATTAAATGCTTACAAATTATCAGAGACATACATTGACCATTTTTGAACCAAAGAATAAAACAACAAACAATTCAAAAACAGTTCAGACTTCAGTACATTCATTAAACTGCCGAGCAACAGATAAAACCCACGAAAACTTTATAGATAGTGCCATCCACGACGACGCGCCCCACCAATCTTTGAATTTGGAAATATTTTGTTATGATTGCAATACTTTGTCCTGATCAGTCTATTTATTTTAGTGTGCGTACACACATGGGTAATGAGTGTGAACCTATAGAACCTCACACAAGCGAAACCTTGCGTACATATACTATCAACGAGTGAGAAAAATAGTGGGGCGCTTCGTGGCTGAATTTATCTATATCTATTGACTAGATATCCGTTCTACCAATCACTACTTTAATACAGCTACGTTTTCCTCGTCATTTCACTGAGGGCTGGATGCGTATGTTCCATGTTACTTCTAATAATGGTCAGATCATCAGCCAGGTGGAGGAATGCCTTACACCTGTGCCACCTGTTCTTGGTGCAGCCCCACCTGAACCCGTTCCTGGTGCGGCTCTGCTTGTAATACGAGAAGTTCTGGTAAATTAAACGCTCTTTACCTCGGGCTGTCATGAAGATGTTCACTGAAACATTGGATATACATTCATATCAATACACAGTCGCAGACATTAGTCTTTTGTCAGAGCCTCTAAGAATCTGGTATTTTAAACGTCCTAGCAATTGAGATCTGTAGTATTTAGGATAAGGGTTTAGTAAACTAGTAAAGTTAATAAGTGTTTCTTCTTCCTGCGATAGTTTCTTCAAAAGTTCCAAAAAAGACACGGAAAGATTAGCTTATATGCATGTGACAAAATTGTTCTGTGTAATTTCGTCTCTTATCATTTTATGATAGAGCAAGAAATGATATCAATGAATTTCTATATGCAGGGAAGGTGAGGTTAGTAAAACTAAAAAAAACGAATTTTCAGATCTAAAAAGACGTATATTTACAGCCATTGTTGTGTCTGGGTTATCATTTACCTAACCTAATTCCTACCTTAAATAACTTCAAGTTAAGTCTAGCGTACACCTGCCCCCTCACCTGTCTTTTAAAATCACGTCTCTTCATACGAATACTCCCTATTTGGGACATATCAGATATTCATTTTACGATTTATCTGCAGTATGAGAACCGTGCCCTTTTTCAAAACTCTTGTTTTCTTTTTTCTATCAAATATTAAAGATCATATATTCTAGATCTATGGGGATCTTCTATATATCATAAATATAGAAAATCATATAAAACTGTTTTTGAAAAAAAACTGGATTATCTGATATCCTCAGATTTTGCCCATTTCATGATTATATAGATCATATTTTTACATACGTCCCATCCTCCCTCCTAACATACCTCGTCTTCTCGTGAGTGTGTTCTATATCAGGGACATATAAAATATTGTACTCTAGGTCAATCTGCAGATACGCCTTACACTTCTTACTATTCATTCTGGTGCACTCCCATCTAAAACTCCGCGTTTTGCTTTTATTCTTACGTACGTATTTATTGTATGTGTTACCATCGTAGTAGAATAGCTGTCGTCCTGATGTTAACGTGATCAATTCACCTAGTGAAACATAATTGCATTAATAAGGCCAACCAACATTATATTTTTGTATAAAAACGTAAATTTCGAGAGAGTAAACATATTACGTAGGTAAGAGGTAAGTCGTATGATCGCACCGGTCTAGAAACTGGATAGAGCTGTCTAGATTATACTTACTTAGAATCAATATATTATTAAATAAAATACTTTTTAAAAGATTTTAAACGCGCTATATTTTACATTATTACTAACCCGACGTCATCTGAGTCACCCGTGACCACGCTCGCTGTAAAGTGCTCGAAACGTCGGTAATAATAATGTAAAATAATGTACACTAAACCGCGTTTAAAATCCTTTAAAATATTTTATTTAATATGGAAAGAACTCGCGTTAAAACAAACACAAGAAATTTTTATCATGTATATTATTCAAACAAATTGTAAGTAGAATACATTTTTTTATTTTTACATATCTTTATATTATAAGATCTATTGATCACTATAGACTATTGAATATTGATTACAAGTCCATCTAATGTTAACCTATTCTAATTGCATTAATTTATAATAATTTTATATGGCCCTAAAACAAAAAAGGTACTACACTAACAAATATGTGTTTTTAATGATCGTAGAATATTTTGATCTAGTTATATTACTACTTAAAGTAGATTATTACCTATATGTTACCTATATTAGGCTAAAACTGGACTAGAGGCAACACAGAAAGAATGAATATAGAAACAACATCATTCATAATAAGACACACAAACACAGAGACTTTATATGTTACTAGAATTATTATTTATTTATTGGCTATTATAAAATGAAAGTACAGTATAAGGCAATAGCTCTGGCTTCTTCTCTAGTCCAGTTTTGTATAAATATACTGTTTATCACGAAAAAGCACAATCCCTAAATATCATGTCTTTTGCCAACTCACCAACGCCTTCTTTTCCTGAGATCTATAAAATGTTCGTACGCTTTTTGCGCTGACCGTATTTCCTAGCTATACTACGATGCTCAAAATTAAGTTTTCCAATTATGCAGTGTTTGAAAAAAGACAACTTGAAACAAGCAAGGCGATGCACTAAGTCAACCGACTGTCCTCAGTATACATATATACAATTTATTTTTTCTTTTCTTATGTTATAGCAGACAAGCGGAGCATTCAGTTCATCTTAAGTGACTGATCGCAGCCCTTGAACATTTACCACATCAAAGTCTCCCCGATGCCTTGCCGGCTTGATGGAAAGGGGATAAAGATATACAAGTATGTTTTGCCGATTACCAACCGAAACTTAACCGAAACGTGATAAAAGTATAATGTTTTCTACACTTAATATAAATTACACTCAAATTAACAAGGCCTATACAAATAAAATTTACGTTATCGATTACTCAGTTATTCTGCTACAGTATCGTTACAGTCAACATTAAAACAGTCTTAAATTATATCATTAATATTATCTATTTTTACCACGACATGAACAGAAATATAGGCTTCAGTACAACGCAAATCAAATATAATCGATATAAAATGATCGATGTTTAAATTTTTACATTAAATAAAAACTTTTTGCCAAAAAATAGAACCGACTTCCTCGCTCTAAAAAGTAGAAAATAACTTTTATTTTATTTTCGTTGAAATGTATACAAAGTCGCTGCAAAATTTTGTTAAATTGAAAATAGATAATGGACCAAATAAAATAGGAAAATAGAAAATAGGAAAATAGAAAATAGGAAAATAGAAAATAGGAAAATAGAAAATAGGAAAATAGAAAAGACCGACTATAGAGCGAGAAGGTGGGTTTTATTTTTTTGGCAAACAGTTATTATTTGTCCCATTTGAGTGTCCTGTGAAGGGTAATCACATTATATAGTCACAATTCAGTTGATGTATACATCATTAAACCTTAACCGCAGAGTTTATTCCGTTGATTTTCGAGGAGTTCCCTGGAATATCTTCCACATGGATGATCAGACTTGAATCAAATTTCTATGGGACCACACTCTACTCTTCTGAATGCAAAAAGAAATTTCCAAATCGGTCCATAAACACCGGAGCTATGCGGTAACATACATAAAAAATACGGCCGAATTGATCAACTCCTCCTTTTTTTGAAAGTCGGTTAAAAATGCTCATAAAACAACAAAGATGTTGCAAATAATTTGATTCTTAAATGCTAGCATACCAACATATCTGACTCTCGTAACGTCATTAGCAAAGTATGTAAATAAGTTACATATAAAACGTCTCCAACTTTGGCCTCCCAAAAGCTGGTGGTTTATGGGTATGGCAGATAGTCGGCGCATAAACAACCCTGAGCTGATCATCCAGGTGTAAGTACGCAGTGCACTTAGCTCTGCTATGTCGGGTACACCTCCACCTGGCGGCTGCACCCTTGCTGAGCTCCTTCTGTTTATAAAACGTGTAACCTTTGTAGTAAAACACCTCCTTTCCTCGCTTGCCTCGCGCCAGTGTGAAAATTTTACCTGTTGAAAGAACTCTTTTTTAGTAACGACCGTTTTTGATTTTTGTTAATATTCTTACGTTAAAGACACACAGAAATCCATTAACGTTATGGTTTTTGGAACTTTTATTTAGCTGAATTAAAGGACGAAAGATTTGTTTTTCATGTGTATATTATTTTCATAAAATTTCATGTATCCATAAATGCCACAGAAATTCGCTTACATATAACAATCGAGATCGCTTTAAAACACAACTCAAAATATATCAAGGAAGAATAATTACATTTAATTTCATATTGTTATGAATGTAATTACAAATAAATACACAATAATGTATTAAAAATATTTAACAATGGTAAAAAATGACTAGATTTTACAATTAAATAAACAATTATAATTGAGATCTTTCGTTTCACTTTACATTCTTTAGGAATTTTAAATTTAAATAATACAATAATCAACGACTAGACATAAGAAACCGATCCAATATGTACATGTTTAATATTCCTAACTAGTGCCTTACAAAGCTTAAAGTCTTTGTATTGAGAGTTAAGCCGATTAAATTCGTATGTACCTTCCATCAGCTTGCTTCATAAACCGGGAAGGTGGATGCTTATGTATCTCGCCACCGTACGCCACAACTCTATTCTCAAGTGTCGTGTGCACATACGCATTGCAGGTCGCTCGACTGCAACACCAACGGCGTAGTGGAGTACTCTTCATCTTGTGCCTGAAGTAAAACGGATACCCGTTCACCATTAAATACTTGCGTCCATTTACTAACTCGATGACCTGACTTGTGACTAAGAACTTTTCATCTTCCGTCAGTTCCTCTGTACTTATAGGATAAAATTCTAGAGCTGCATCTGAATTTTGGTCTTGAACTGGTTTCGAAACTTTTTCTGACACTGGTGATACCGTTTCTGAAGTAGACCTCGGGACTATTTCTAAGTTTGATTCTGAAATGATTTTTGTATCTGACGAGGGAACTATTTCTGTTATCGATCCTGGAACGATATCTTTAATGGATTCTGGAACCATTTCTGGAGCTGGCATTGAAACGAATTCTGAAGATGGCATTGGAACGATTTCTGAAATTAATTCTGGAACTGAACCGGTGACCCCGGTAACTATTTCGGTATCTGATGTGGGAACCATTTCTGACATTGATTGTGGTACATCTTCTCCTATAGATTCTGGTAACATTTCTGGAGCTGACATTGAAATCATTTCTGAAGATCCTATTGGAACGATTTCTGAAATTAATCCTGGATCTATATCGTGAACTGAACCGGTTACATCATCTCCAATTGATTCTGGAACTATTTCTTGAACAGATTCTGGCATCATTTCAGTCACTGCTTTATAAACTGATTCCGGTACTGCTTGAAAAACCGATTTTTGTACAGCTTCCAAAACGGAATCCGACACTGTGTCTAACTCAAATTCTGGCACTCCTTCTATATCATTGAATTGTATCGATTGTGGTAGCGATTCTAAAACAGATCCAGGATCCGATTCCGTTACTCCATCTGAAACTACATTGGGTACTCCTACCGTGTATTCATCAGGGATATAAATTTCCGTAAATTTCTGACCAACTGTATTATTCATCACTTCTACAACCGCTCCAGTAAAACTGTTGAAAACTGAAAAGTTATGGTGCCATGTGAAAGTCGAATTCTATGAAACTAATGAAAATTAGTTCGTTGATAAATACTTTCTAATGTACAATAACAGATTTTGTATATTATATTTAAAAAAAGATGTTATTAAAGTTCAGCATTGTTTTGATCGTTGAAATGTCTTTTTTTGATTTCATATTATAAACAGCCTCAATGCCGTATTAGAGTTAATAAAATGATAAAAAAATTTAAAACAAAAATAGTTAATTCAAAGCCAAAGTTGTAATAAATGATCAATAGTTTGTAGATGACCTACATTATACGAATATTAATTTCAGAATGATTTCGATGATTATAATTATTGTAGTATGATCTTATGTAAAAAGAAAGCATGTACATAATAAAATAGGTTTAATAGTATCACGGATGGATTACTCAGTTAACATATGTTATTGTAATTATGTTCGTATGTTTACTTAATTATTCAAAAACTGGTGTTATTTTCCTTTTCTTAATCTTTATCTATATAATATATCTTAATAAGTTCAAAGTCCATGGTGGAAAAAGAAGAAGCTAATAATAATATAATACAAAATAATATTAATAAGAAAAATAAAATATAAATTCGTACGACTAAACCAAATACAGGCCAGTGAACCCTGTTACTTGCGTCTATTCATCAAGATCAAG
The DNA here is from genome assembly GCA_001586405.1 of Phoebis sennae. Taxonomy (NCBI): domain Eukaryota; kingdom Metazoa; phylum Arthropoda; class Insecta; order Lepidoptera; family Pieridae; genus Phoebis; species Phoebis sennae. Next base: position 420,035 of record LQNK01000366.1, on the reverse strand, counting down.
ACAACCGCATTTTTGAGCAGAAAACAGTGGACTGAAATAAAATAACATATGATATTACTTATTAAACTCATATGTTTATTAAACTTAACAAAATAAACATTCTTAATTTTGACATTTTCCTACGTTAGAAACATAAACATTTCAAAGTCCAATATTTAGACGTTTTGATACAACATAATACAGCTCATAGCTTTTTCAATTGTGCATTTTTAGACACTACTACATTAATTGCATTATGTTGTTTATTTAAATAGCTCCTTACACCGTTTTTTAACGGTCTTTTATCGCATTCCTTCTTATGATCTCATTCTTTCCAATTTTTTATTAATGTTCATCTTCTTCCATTTTTTTTTTCATTTCCTCCCTCCGTTTTTCGTTAACGACCTATTTGCTTTAGGAGATGTCTAACTAAAAATTCTTCTTTATCTTTCTTTAGTTTTCTTCTATATTTTTGTGAAGAAACACTTATTAACATTATGAAAAGAAACTATCTTTTCATTGCTCCTCTTTTATTTAACAGAAAACTTCCGTAAAAAGATTGAAATGCAAAATAATTACTATTATTTAATACATATCTCTATTGATACAAAGTTTGACCGCCAGTTGGATCAGTCATCAGTGGTTAGTGCGTTAGGTGTCACAACTGAGAGGTCTTGGGTTTCTTCTAGATTCTTGAAGCACCTTGAAACCTAAATCTAATTATAATAAGATGTATTTATATAAGGTCATTTCGGGTTTCCTATATTTCAATTTCAATAAAACAAAATATGTTAAATATCATAGAAAATTTTTATTCATTCAAAAGTCCTATGATTCTATTCAGTGTGGCATATTATTTATAAAGAATGCCCGCCACAACTTCTCTGGGAAGAACGCATTATATCATGTTATATATATAAGTTGTGCTCCATGTAATTTTAGTGATCTTTTTATACAATACAATATTAAATAGAACGGCACACCGCTGTTTAATAATGTTTTATACGTCACCGAATTAGAAAAAAGGAACATGAATAACGATACAACATTATATACCTATAGTAAAAATTATAAAATCTAAAACAAAATTTTATTAAAAAGTGGCCAGTACTATTGAAGACTAACTGCTGAACATATGATTTGTTCCATGTTAGTGAGACCGAAGCCAAAATTAGCGAAAAAAATTTGTATTATGGTAAAAGATCCCTAGTCAGTGATTTCCTGTAAGGTGTAAATAATTCTTAGGTTAGTTTCATATTACTTTATAAGTTACGATGGGGTTGATGTATCCAAGAGGATAAAAACCCCTTTAAAAAACGTATAACATATGCAGTCAGTAGAAATTGATTTACAATTATTATTTTACTGGGTAAGCCGCCCACCATGTGGACAGACGACCTGATAAAAGTGGCAGGGAGCCGCTGGATGCAGGGCGCCGGTGACAAGTCGTATTAAAAACCTTTGGGGGAGGCCTATGTCCAACAGTAAACTCCCTACGGCTGATATGAACCCGTAGCAGGCCGGCCTCTGTGAAAGCCCTTATTGCAGTGGGTCGCTTATTTCTATTGAATTAACATCTATGTTTCGCAGTTCATAAAGTTTTTCCATTAAGTCTACTTCAAAATATGAAAGGGAAGCCCGGCAACACATTAATGAAATATTAAAAAAATATTTAATTGAAACCCATTTGACCCTATTTCCCCACGAACTTTTTGAACACATTATACAGTATTTTGATACATTGTATGTAAAACAAAACCAAAGAATTTTAGTTTTCACCAAAATCACTCATAAACAACAGCAGCAGTAATACAAATAACAAGTACGTCACACACCTCATCGCGTTCGTATTCTTATATCGACATACAAAATACCACAAATAAGAGTTTAAAAGGCTGATGGAGTGCACTAAAGACTTGTTGTTGTTTTTGTATTTGATTTGTTTTTACGGCCGTTTTCAACATTGTCTGTCCCTTGATTTGCTTCCTAAAGTCAGACAAATCTATCTATTTGCACTTACTTTGATTTCAATATCCTATCGACGGATAGCCTTTGCTATGAATTTTGTATATCTTACGTCATATAATCTGACATAATCTATCCATAATCTTTGATACATTATTGAAAACGGCCATAAGTCAACTAATGTACCAACCAATTTGGTACTTATGTTAACGCTATGTTTATTGTAGATACGCTTTATACGCTAGTAGGTCATTGTACTATCCGTAAGTAAAACTCGTTTTATTTTCATAGGACAGCTCCTATAGGCATAAGACAAACACGATGCTCTTTCTCGCTAAGACCTACGCCCAAAACAACTTGTCTTTATTCGGAGGCTTATGTGTATGGCAGATGGAAGGCGCATATATGATCTTCATCTTATCATCCAGGTGTAGATACGCCGTGCATTTCGCGCGACTGTGGCTGGTACACCTCCACCGAGAACCGGTGAGTCTCCTCAGATCCCTCTCCTTGTAAAACGTAAACCCATCGTAGTGAAACACTCGCTGACCGCGCAAACCGACAGTCACTCTGCTTGACTTCTCTGTAAATTGAAAAACATGTAGTAACACATACATTATTTATATTGTATAAGTATTGAAATAAATCATTTTTCATTTTCCATTTTTTCCTTCATGATTAACAATTTAACACAACGCCATTTAGTTCCAAACTAAGCAAAGCTTGTACTATAGAGACTAGATAACTGACAGACATACTTACACATACTTCTTTTGTAACTCCATACATACTATAGATAAATTAACATCCAGACAGGATAAAATTACAATTTTCATCACATCATAAATTTCTGCTCGTGGGGATCGAACCCACACCTCCGGCGCTGTTGTATCCGCTGCGCCAATCGGGTCAGTTTAAAATAGTTAATTAAAGGTATGTATGTGTATTTTTAATTAGAAAATATTGAGATATCTAAGTATTGATTTAAACAATGGATGTTCAAATTTCCCTCTTCATACTTCCTACTAGTATCATAAATGCGAAAGTGATTACAACACAAACAATTGTGTTGTAATCACGACGCAACTACTGAATGGATTTTGATGAAATTTCGTACTTTTTAAACCAGATGGAATGATACCTATATTCACCGAATTTCACCCGATACGAAGCCACGTACAGCCAGTTCAACAAATTAAATTCTACGTAAGTATTATTAAACATTGCATCAAATAAGAAATCCTAATAAAATTATTAATTTTTAACTGGCTTTGAAAAGAGGATTAGTCTCTTAATCGGAATTAGAAATATTGCTAAATAATAAGGAATAGTTTATTTAATACATAAATTAATCCCGGAAATCCCACGAGAACGGACTATATCACGTTCCAAGCGGCACAAAATTTTCTATTCTTTCTATTCCTGCGGTACCGGGCGTTTTACACCTGGACCTTAAACTACCATTGCGGCGGTACAAGGCTTATAATACCCTGTAATGTTAAAAAAAACTTTAATCCTTTTTTTGGCTTCATGAAAAGAAAAAACATATTTTTTTGCTTTGAGTATTAATGAATTGATTGAAGAGATCCTGACGGCGTACGTGAACAGTTTCTTTGGTTTAGAATCTATAGCTAAAATAAAATACAGGGTTTTATGTACCCTGTGCCGCACTGAACAAGAGGATGTTTATGCATATTTTAGGGATTGGAAAAACAGATATCGATGGGTCTAAGTTTTATTGAAAAAATAAAAGAAAAAATTATATTCATTAATGTTTTTCATTGAAACAACCCAAACAAAAGTTTCTTTTGCATGTGTTACATTCAGTTAAAATTTTTTTAACTTTTCTGTCAGCTTGACGACTTGTTAAAATTTTTCGAAGCTTTTCGTAGCATCCAACACAGTTTCTCTTCTTCGTGCCTTTTACTAAATAGTGCCTATTTGGTTTTATTGCGGGTTCTGCAAATAAAATTATTATGTAAGATCTTCGTGAGTGTTCTTGTACGTAATATTTTGTAAACTAAGTGTGGTGTGCGGCTTATACTTTGATTTATTATTATCATCATTGTCTTCAATATTATCATCACTGTCTTCAATGTGGTCCAGTTTTATTCTTTTACGACACCGTTTCGCTGGTCTTGAAGTCATTGTCGACGCGTGCGCTCAATCGATTACGATCACAACACTGACCGTGCGAAGCTAGCGCGGGGTGTGGTACCAGGTGAGCGGGAGTACCAGGTGTATTCAACCTGTACCCGCACTGTGAAATTTTATTTGTTCAGTGCGGTACCAGGTATAAAATATCCAGTATTAAGATATGCACACCACTGCATTCTATTTTAATAGCCCATCTCAGATATGTATTTATCTTTTTCCTACATCGAACCAATCTGAAGTTCGCTCTTCGCATGACAGAGAAGTCTATACTTTTCGTAGCTGCACCACAAACGAGAAGTTTTCTACCTGGTTTCACTTGGAACGTGATATACTCGGGTAAAACCGCAGGACACAGCTAGTATTATATTAAACCAGCCATTTAATTTAGTGTCAATAGGTTTTTAGTGTTGGATATGTCCTAAGTAATATTATAAAGGGAAAGATTTGATTTGTTATTTGTTTGAATAGGCTCCGAAACTACTGGACTGCTTCGGATAAAATTTTCAGAGATTCTTTGAAACTCAAGGAAGGACATAGGATATTTTTTATCCCGAAAATCCTACGGGTGAAACGGCAGAGCTCAGCTAGTGGAAAATAAATAAATAAATCAATGACATTGAAACCCCTTTGTGCAAAATAAAATCATTCTACGTACTATTCTTTATAATAATAAACATATGTAATATTTAAGCTTTGATAAAAGGAATATACAAAACTATTTTAAGCGTCCATTTATTACTTATTTCACCTTAATGCCTATATTTTTATATGTAATTTTGATTATAAAATTCCGTGATTTATACATAGAATTATTTCAATTATATATTAACGTTAATAATTTGTTACTTAGAATTTTAAACAGGATTAATTAATTATGCATAATATGACGACAAAAAATTCATTTTTGAATAATTTAACAATTAACTATTTATTGCTAGTAAATTTAATAATATTTTGACATTTATTTAGATACTACAAAATAAGAACCAACAAAATGTTTTCTATACTCTCTAGGGACTTTATCTACCGCAGTTTGGTTAAATCTTTAATAATATTAACAAAAGCGTATAAAATAAAATTAAAACTATTACCCCATTCTTTATAATAGGATTTTTTCCTACGACAAAATATTTTCGCGTTTTTTATAAAACAAAATTGATGCACATTATCCTATCTAAATATTATTCTACATTTATGAATTTCACAATTCAAAAGAGCCTTCTAAATCCTAGCTGAAGGTGATGATGACACATTTGTACAGTGTGTACAACTGTACACCCTGTACACCAGCTCCATAGTACCTTATTGATACATTTATCTACACAGCTCTTAGCTCATACGACGCTCGAGAGAATCCTTTACCAATTTTAAAATTTTCTTAATTTCTACAGAATTTGGTGATGTCAGGAAAAATGATAGGACCACAAATCTCTCAAACAAATATTAATCAAGTCCTCTCAAGCCACTATGAACTGAACATTTTCTATTAACAAATGCTGATTTTCGATCACTCCTCGATTTATTTATATTATTGATAAAATTCATCATTAAATGCGCCAGCGCATATTCTAAAAGTGACGTCTCCATGTCAAATTAGTTATGAAATGTACAACAATAACTTCTTAAATTAAAGGGACTGCTCAAAAATAGATAAAAAAAATATGCAATGAATCATTGATTAAAATGAAGGGTTGAAATCTTTATTTGATAAAAATCTTTCAAAGGGGATTACGATACATGTGGCTACGGTTGTCCCTGGTTACAAAATTTAAATAAAAAACTTACAGAGATCGTTGATAAAGCATTATGTACCATAGGACCCCGATGACATGAAAGCTTAATGAATAAATTTGCGTAACCTATTCAATGGAAAACTTTCAAAGGATTCAAGTAAAGTGTTCACTGGTACGCCCCAGGCTGCAAAGCATTCATAGACTGCACACCACCATCAGGGTACGGGGGCGCCCACCGAGGCTTATGGCTTAACGCCTTCAAATAATACCCTGACTCCAGCTTCACCAGCCTCGGAGGATAATGGTTATGTATGTTCCCTATTTTCATTACATGTAGATGCTCATCCACGTACAAGTATGCTTTGCATTTCGCGTAACACGTGCACAGCCATCTTGCTTTTGCCGCGGTCTTCCTTTGGTTGTAGAAGGTATACCCGTTGTGGAGGAGTTGCTTTCTTCCATTCATGAGATGTATTATTTTACCTGGAATAGAGAAATAGATGCAAGGTTTGTTTGATGTCTAAAATGATACATTAATTAATAAAATATCTCTTGGAATCATTCAATTGCTTTAATCTAAATTTACAAAATGAAAGGCGTCCAGTCTATTCTAAAAGTCCCTATAAATATTTATAATATTTACTATTACTTATTGCAGACCCGATTGGCGTAGTGGATATGGTAATGGTCTATTGCGTCGGAGGGTGTGGGTTCGATCCCACGAGTAGAAAATTATGATGTGATGAACATTGTAATTTTCTGCTCTCTGGGTGTGCATCTATTTATAGTATGTATGTATTTACATAAAAATATGTTTAAGTATGTCTTATCAGTTATCTAGTGTCCATAGTACAAGCTTTACTTAGTTTAGGACTAGATCGCGTAGTGTTAAATGTCCTTGAATATTTCTTTATTTATTTATTACAGAAACAATAGAAAATTATTATACTTTTTTATATATGTGGTTCTTAAATCTCGATTACATGCAGGGGATAATAATTTATTGTAATATAAAGATCCATTCCAGGTAAATATTTTATTACTACTCGACAAAAAGATACACATAAGCGTTATAATAAAAAATGCAGTCTAATAAATGCATGAAGTGATGTTAAAACGAGATCCGGGATACATAATACACAATTATCACAAAATCACACACAGTCTTAATATTACTAGTATCGTTAATCACAAACGTAATACTGGATACGTATTTATCACACTAACATGGTATGACAACATTTTATAAAGAATAGAATAGAATGTCGACTTCAGCCCGGTTCCTATAAACAACGGAACGTCATAACAGAAACGAATCGTTTTCATTAAGAAGCGGTTATAATCAACCAATCGCGAACAAGATTTGGTTATTAACAACACGTTTATTATAGACACGCCTTAGATTTACGCCTAGTAAGATACTGTCCGTAAGTAAAACGACTCGTTTTATTTTTAAAAGAACTGGACATCAGGGGTGATTAACAATGTTAATAATACAAAAAACGCAATGAAAGATTGAACTAGCCTACCTTAACGCAATCGAAAGATTAGTTGACAATCTAGATTAACCATTAACCAACCTTTCAGATCATTAAATTCGTCTATTTTCTGAGAGAAACTTGTCAATAACCAATCCTTCGATTGTAAAATGGATTGCTGTATCAATTTATCGCATTTTTTGAATTAGGATTTATGAGTAACAACAGGCGTAAGTCCTTCAAAACGTTTAATAGTCTTGCAAACAAGACATTGTCTTTGTCTAAATGTCCTAATTCCACTTGAATAATTTCGTACACATCTATTCTATTCTCATTTAAATAGTGTCATACTACATCACATCAATTAATTAAACATGATTACTAACTTATGCGATATACTACAAGGCACTTTGATGATAATGATAGAAGGTGACATAGTCCGCTGTTTCTAATTACTACATAATACGATACACCAAATGGATAAATTTACTTGTTTTAATATTTGTATGCGATATACATATTCCTAAGTATCATATATAAACATAATCATACTTCCTAATGAATAGCAATGTTGATAAATCTAAGTCTAAAAGAATATATAGGCTAAACTACATGATTCTTTACTTCTAGACTTCCAAAGAGCTACAAAGAAAACCTTTCATAATTATTGAAAATATATCCAACATTAGTAACTTCACACTCTAGTTATCAAGTATTAGTTAATGCCATATGATTTGCATTCTATTCGATTCATTTTCTTACCTAGTGTTTCCTTGAATAGAGATAAAATGAGAAGGAATCTTGGAAAATTATGTGCAGAGCACTTATGTTTACGTAACATTGAATATCATTTCTTAGTATTGTTTTATAGAAAATATCATGTTTAGACTATAGGTGTATTCGCTTCTACAATAATAAAACCTACCAAGCTTTCTTAGTGGGTAATATAACCGTGCAGTATTAAGTATTGCTTAAAAATATATTGCTTAAGCAAGTGATTATTTTACCTTGTCTCCTAAGTAATTGATGCAGTATCTTTATTCTCATACACAGGACTTAATCTAATCTTAAAATATTCTGGTAAAATCTTATCGATCATATTATTAAAAGAAGCCATATAAGCAAAAAAAAATCAGGAACTTTGAAAAACGGAGGCAAGATATTATTGCGCCGACATAAATAAAAAAATACTAAAAATTATGCTACCAATTCAATGTTTTCTTTAGTAGAAAGCCATATATTTTTAATTAATATAAAATGCATAATCAGTCCCAACAATACATTTTTAGTTAACCACATTTTGGTGACGTTAAGCAAAATTAAACTTACATAAACTAAATTCGTAAAAACATAGGAACGAAAGAAAAAGCTTTATCATTAATAGTTGCTATAAACGCTATGAGCTACCAGATAATCATGTAAAGGGGTGAGAGACATTGGATTAACGGGATTAGGGACTCCATTTTCCTTGTCTTTATTACCACCATTCGCTATAGGGTACAGTAATGGTAGACGGGATTCTTTCTTAGACGGTGGATGGCTGTGGTCAATGCTCGCTTTGAGGACTTCGAGTTTATCGGTGATGATGAGATGCGCCTTGCATTTCCACTTCGAACCGTAGGCAGTGCAGCTCCAACGGTACGCGTTGGTCCTAGCTTTCAGATGTTTGTAGAAGGTGAATTTGTTCAAGCGTAAGTTGATACGTCCGTTTGGGCGAAGGTAAAATTCCACTGTGGAAAAACAATAACATTAGTACCTGTGGTGGATAGAAAGCGCTTATTGTAACATGCAAAACTACTTAAAATATATAAGGGTGGAATGGGTGGAAACAAATAAAGAAATCCCTGAAATACATTTTAATTATTTCATAACTGATTTTCTATTTACAATTCAAAACAATTTAAACATGATTAATAGCTGATCGTTAGTTTATTGCTCTTATTATTATTGTTACGTCTAAATGACTTGTTTATTCTTGACTTCTTCCATATTTAGTTTTTCAGTTTGCTGTTCTTTCTTGCCTGGAACAAAGAGAAAGTAATTATTGGAACACTCTTGAATAAGATTAGTTTTTATACTGCTTTTGTTTGACGTTCATTTTATTTCAATTTCAATTGTTCTACTATATATAGTATATATTAAAAATTCATACTGTGTTTATTCATAAACGAATGCAAATCACTCAATTTAAATTGACCATTTTAACGAACTAATCAAAAAACAATTTTTGGAACATTTTGGGACCAAATTTCAAATTCTCTAACACTGTAATTAAAGTCTAACTTAATCTTTATAATCTATACCTATATTAAAAGCTAGAGCATTTGTTTGTTTGCACTCGCTAATCTAAGAAATGATTTGTCCAATTTGAAAAAATCTTTTAGTATTAGATAGACCATTCATCGAACTAGGCTCTCTAAAACTATACTACAAGAGCCAAGCCACGCACAGGTAGTATTTTTACAAACATTAGTACATCAATACATACATTGGACATATTCTTCTTAACATTCTGCAGGAAGTACGTAGACGGCGGGTGTGTGTGCTCTATATGTGCCCTCACCACCATCATATCGCTGGTCACGTGCAGGAAACCCCTGCAGGACCTGGAGCCCATCTGCGTGCAGCTCCACCTGTACCCATCCCGCAGCAGCTTGTGCTGGTAGTACGTGTATCCGTTCAGCATCAGCAGGTTCTTCCCGTTGCGACCTTTCACCATAAGTACTAAAAACAATACCTGTGTTAAACATCTTAGTTGTTTGTTTACCTATTGTAATATCCGAAGATTACATGTAAGCATAGTACGTACACACTAAGTAATGATTTTTAATATATCGACTAGTTAAACCTTATTTGATGAAAAATCAAATAAATTAATTTTTAAAATTTTAGAATCAAGAAGGGTGCCAGCAATAGCATGCTACCTGCAATGCAAAATTCCTTTTGCATTCGAAATAGTAGTCGGTATGGTCCCATAGGAATATGGTATAAAGTCTAATCATTATCATCATACGTGTAAGATATGCCAGGGCACTCCGCGAAAATCATCAGAATAAGCTCTGCGATTAAGTTTAAGAGGAAGTTGGTTCTATTTTATTATTATATTATCTTTTGGCAAAAGTTATCATTATAAGAAACTGGTTAACAATTTCACTGTTATTGATACCATAAACTAACTATGTTAACAATACACATCTACAACCTATAACAATAATAATGAATGATGGTCTATATCTATTTTCATGATATAATTTATTACTTATTTATACTAGTTTCAAAAACTTATTCGTTAATTTGACACAGTACAATATTTACATATTTTTACAAGATTTTAAACGCAATAAATATAAGAGATCATAAATGCTTAATGTGCATTAACTATAAGAAAAAAATGTCATCCTAACAATGATGAATCATATCGTTCAACAATATAATAGACAATATTTCATGAACTACTAGATATAATTATGAAAGATATGGAGTGCGTGTTAGACACTTTAAACATAAAGTCCTTTACCTCCTCAAAATTAACCTGTGCTAATGTGACTGTGACTGCGACATTAAGACCCACATGAGTTCTACATATATAGGCCAACATAAAAGATGCCTGCACAGATAAGGGTCTAGATAAAACCATAGTCTAGGGAAGGCATACAGTGGTTACAGGAAACCTTCCCAAATCCCCTTCGATATTCTTTGTTTTTATGAAATTTTAAAGGTCATCGTCGTTATGTATTTTAATATATTGCATTTTAAGTGAAACACTTAAATAAAGGTTATGTCTTATAATGCGAAACATGAACACCCACTGTATCGAAGAGCTATGATTTTTACTTCCCAGTGTGTTCAAAACTCGTGATAACCCTGAGGCTTATTTGCAAACGTCAAAAATCGTGCAACCACTGTATAATTTTAACACCGGCAAAACTACGTGTCGTATGTGTGTTCTCTTTATTTCACAAATCAGTCTCAACCTCCCACTGCATAACTCCTAAAACCGCACAAAGGTGTTCCCATTCAGCACATATTTAGGGGGATAATGCGTATGATCTTCATTCCTCCTCACCAATTCCCCCGCACTGTTAATCGTCAAATACGCGGGACAGGCCTTCGAGTACTGACTTGAGCATTTCCACCGATATCCATCCTTCACTGGATAGTGCTTTGCAAAGGTGTAATTGTTAACCATCACCAGCGTCTTCCCTCTAAGGCTGTTGATAAAACGAACTGAAATACACACATCGTTTTAATAGCAAGTTACCTTTTGCAATCGCTTTTACAATTAAAGCCTTGACATATATTCATATTTTTGTGTTTATGTTCACTGATAAAATTTTAAATCTAAATCAAGTTCTATACAAAAAGAAAAAAGTATAAAGATAGAAAAAAAATATTATTTCTAACCGTTTATTTACCTTAGCTGTAATAACAATAAAAACAGGCTCGAAATATAGAAAGTTATATAATTTTAGATCAATTTGGCACAGGATGACATACATCAAAAGTGGGATGACTAGCAAAGTAAAGATCCACTAACCTAAGTCCTAAATCTACAATTTACTCTACTATAAGTACATTTGAGCGAAATGCTTGGGTATATATTTTACATCTACATTTTACTCATAATCAGTTTATATAATGTCGTTACGATATAATATCGTTACGATAAGTGATAAGTTATATACATTAAACAGGCACGTTATTCTATCCGCAATGTTTCATACACACTATTATACTCAATTTATAAATAACATCATGCGACGATTGAATGAGTATACAAGAGGTATTAAATAATAGTAGCTTATAAAACTATAAGACCAAAAATTGCATTCAGGCAGTGTGATATATAAAACTAATGAACTCTTAAGTGATTACTTCATTTTTATATCCTAGTTAATAACTATTATACAGAAAACAATATCAATATTGGGACAAATCTAAATATACTTTAAGTAAAACAGACTATTATAAATAATTAAGTACAACTAATGGAAATGGAGATATGGAATGACATTTTTATCAGGAACGGGTAATATTGAAAAAAAATTTTTTAAAGGACTTTTAATGCGGTTTATTAAACATTATTTTACATTATTATTTAACCCGACGTTTCGACCGCTGTAAAGCGAGCATGGTTACAGCCTTTACAGGTGACCATTAGTCCTTTAAAGAATATTTTTATTCAATATGGAAATTACATGCGTTCAAATTAGGAACGGGTAACTTAGTCTAAACTTGAGCGGAATCAATATAATAAGGGAAAAATTTTCTACTTCTTTAAATTTTATCAGGGCTATCACCAGCAGTAGTTCTATGAATAGATAATAAGTATAAAATAAACATGATCTATTAGACTATATACACGGTAGGTACCCAAGGGTACGCAAAGGAAGACCTTTTATATGGCAAGAACAAACTTTTGGAAACTACACGATTTTAGTCTCCACAGTCTAATAAAAGATGTACATATACAATTGAAATTCATCGTTGACCACGTGACCTTCAGCATTTATTCCATGCCAACTATAAATGGAAGGCAGACAGCTAAGGGTTTAATGAAACATTTAAATAAATAAAAAATCAAAGTCAGTACTCTATTACGCAACAACTGATAAATCGAAGAAATGTTGCCAATAGAGCTTTTTTTATGATACAACAGGCAAAACAGGCAAAGCAGTTCATCTGATGTCAAGTGACTGACCGCAACCGATGAACTACAACATCAAAGTGTCGTAATATAGTAAATAAATATAAAAGTAGGTTAATATGAAATCGGCGTCGTTAGTGAGATGTAGGCTAGTTACAATGAAGCTAGGTATCCCCAGCAGCCTTTGATATATCCGTCACAGTTTCCACAGACGTGATGATTGGCAGTGCAGACGCCGACGCCTCACATCAATCGTTGAAGTTATACTTCGTATAGTTATCCTCATGATTGTGGAAACCTTTGTGCTTGATGTAGCGGCCTTCAACTGTCGTTTGAACACAACTGTTGCAGCCCAGACGCTTCCGATCCCTGCAAGTCCAGTTGATCGTGTTCTGATACCGGTTGTTGATCCAATACTTGTTCTCTTTGAAAATTAACACCATGCTCCCGGTCCGGTGAGAGGGTAGATAGTAAATCTCAGAATCTGAAATGAAACCTTGATGTAATGCAAATTCCACCATTCAGAATTAGTAATTAAAAACACCATACTTTTTCATAAAGTTTGATTGAACACGTACACGTGTTGTGTTTATTTTTACCTTTTATAATTTAAGAGCAATATATAGGAGAATATTGGGATGACATAAATAAAAACACACAAAAAAATAAAACATCAACATGTACGAGAATAATATATTCTAAAAAAATGAAATTCACAATAATAAACGATCTAAACTAGCAGGTCCCTATCAGAAACATCTGTAAGACTTGTCATTGTATAACCATCAATAAGTACATTTATTACATCACATGATTACTATAAAATTATATTACAATATAACAATTTATTATGATTTGTGTATTCGACTGAAGTCTTTTTCCCTGATGAATCGTCCATCGTGACACTGTCGTAGACGTGGAGGGCAGTGTATGTGTCGCCCTCTAAATATTGATATATAATCTCTACCGTCGTAGCCTTTGTAGGTTATGACGTCAGCTCTGCAACCGTGTACGTCCCTCGATGAACAGTACCATTGCTTCTTGCCGTGCGCCTGGTGGTTCTTCATGTAGAACGTGAAGCCGTTGAGGATGAGGAGGCCAGCTCCCGTCCGACCGGCTATAAACTGGGCAGGCACTGAGAGCAAAACCATATCGTTAACCGGGTATACCAAATACCTTTACCTTATACCTTATATACCAAGAAGTATGTAACAATCTTTACAAAAATCTCAGTTTAAATGGTACATACTTCCTGAAAACATTGCAAGCATGCTTTTGTCTACATTAACTGATCGAAAAACATACTTGTAATGATATTATTGACAAGGAGAAAGGATGTATATGGGGGTAAATAAAATGTACACTATCCCGCATTTCTTTATTTATCAAAATTTAAGGGTAGGTTTGAAATAAAACACAAGAACAAGAGCATATAATATTTTACAGTAGCATTTTTTCGTTGATGGTTTGGCAAAAAAAACTTATCCATCTGGATAATGTTACCTGAAAAGTTTCTTAACAATTTTTTCGTTTTAAAATTAACGCGACAAAAGTAATGGCACTATGGTTTCGTTGAAATATTTAAGAAGTAAAAAGGTATTCCAAAAGTGGCGAATGTTAACATCAATTTTGTCAGTTGGTCTATGTGTTTGATTATATTGAAATACTTTGATATACACATTTTTAATTTTGATTAAAGCATCAATAAGACTGTGAAAGTAATAATACAAAAAAAAATTCAAAATACTTATTCCTGCTTTTAAAACTAAAATCATATCAAATTTCTTTATAAAAACTGGTATAGATTAATTATAGAAAAATTAATTAAATATTGTTTCTCATCCAAAATATATGGAGAATTTGAACACAGTTTAAATATATGAACCGAAATTGCTTTGTGGAATCGAACCTCATTTTGGAATTGTTGAACAAAAAATTCTCAAATTCTAAAGATTTATTGATATTATACAACTTCAAAAAACGCCAAAAAATATATTATTGGGGAATCAAACCCCATATCCTAAAGATACAACTTCACCACATCCAGGGATTGAACCCGGGACAAAAACTCATTCTATTATTTATTAGTACTTAAGCTCATATTATCTATACATATAATAAAACAGTAACTGAACCATTTCTGTACATTGAATATTTTTCAAAAAGAGTAATTGGTATGCAATATGTATGTTCTATAGATACCAAAACCATGGTTAAAAAATTTTTTTTCTGTTTGTCTGTTTGTCTGTTTGTCTGTTTATCTGTTTATCTGTTTGTATGTGCGTCAATCACGTAATAACCACTGGGCAGATTTTTATAAAATTCCACATGCTGATAGACCAATATTAGGTGCAACTTATAGGCTATATTTTATTTAAAAAAATATTCTAGGGGTGGCTCTCCATACATGTAAACGGAGGGTAAAAAAATAAATTCGCGAATACATCATTGAGTGAGGTATCATTGGAAAGGTCTTTAAAAATAATATCGAGGTTTCTAAATGCGTTTTCTGCTAAAATAAATATTTTTTGAGAAATATGCTTCTAAAGTCGTGAAAATGTCATGCCACGTGACAATGTGAGATTTTGGTCGGCGGACATGTCTTTTTATACTCTTAACGTATAGATTAAGACGTTAAAACACTCAATGAATCCTGAAAAAACCTTCAAAAAATAACTAACTCTCTGCCCGCGGCTTCGCTCGCGTAGGATTCGATTTTATGTATTTTTAAAGAGGCGCGCGCTCTGTGAGATTTTGGTCAAACCTAATTCCATAGAAAATTATGAAAAAAGCTATAGA
>LQNK01000366.1:369452-390661 GCA_001586405.1 Phoebis sennae | reverse complement strand
CATGAACATCTACAACATAAAATGTCGCAGATGCCTTGCCGGCTTTCAGGGAGGGCAGAGGATGAGGATAGGATTAATGATAGGAAGTTGGGAGAGAATTAGAACAGGATGGGAGAAGAATGGGATGGGAATACCTTTGTATTCCCATCCCATTCCTTTCATATAAAATACATAGTATGTAGCTTTTATGTGGTCATTCTGTGGCGCATTAATCGCTGAGCGGCTGCCCTATTTGCCATGCACACTCCCGTACAGTACCTCTTTATATTCTTTGTTTTAGTTTTATAGTAACTGTATGTGTCAAATAAAATATTTTCTTCCTTCTTCATTTTCATTACTCCCAATTGTCTGTAAGAAATCGCTTGTAAGTAATAATATCAATTGATTTTAATTTTGCATAACTATTCTTTTATAAATAAGACGTGAAGTTTTTGACATCCGTTATATCAATAGATTTTATTTAAATGATTCTTTTTCTTCAGTATATAAGACCATAGACCAATGAAACCATTTTATTATCTTGTCTGAAAATCGAATCTTGGTCACCTTGTTTATAATCATATTTTTACTACTGAACCAAGACACTGTATAATTATCCCAACTAAATACCCCAGTCTCCGTACATTAGCAAAGATCTACGGAGTAGTTAATAATGAATGCAGTCGCTTCGTAATTCCATTAGTGGTGCAAATAAATCTAATTCTATTTACTGCCTTGTCGCTTTGACGCTCAACATCTTACTAACGAATAATACTGTAATGGGGAAAGCTTTGGAAATATTATCTTATCTGCAACCAATCTCAACAGAGACTAGTCAACTGAATAGATATAGAGAGCAAGTGTGTGCGGAAATATTATTATAAAAATACAATGAAAGACTTTCATTAGTGGTGTAATTAACTAGTTATACATACATATGTAATACTAATACATATTAAACTGTGCTACTAATACATATTAGTAGCACAGTTTGAGCTGATCAGTTTAACTATTTATTTAAAACTAGCAGCGCCCCAGGGCTTCGCTCCCGTGGGAATATCTGAATGATATATAGCCTATAACCTTCCTCGATAAATGACTATCTAACACTAAAATAATTTTTCGAATCGGACCAGTAGTTCCTGAGATTAGCGCGTTCAAACAAACAAACTCTTATAAAATAGTTAATATACCGTAGGATCGGAGTTGACGCCATGTTTTTGTTAAAAAACAGCACAGAATTATAAAATGTGTTGTTTAAAAGTTCTTAATTTTAAATTAACATTTAAAAACAAGTCTAGGTTTGGGTCCCTGAGCTATCGGAGTAAGTATTTAAAAATCATTAATCTTGTCAAAATAATGAGCTAATTTGTAACCTGTTAAATGTTCAGATTAATCGGTGCAGATGTTAAAGCCTTGGTTATCCATTATCAAGAGCTTAGGATTGATCAGGGCACAGAAAATAAATAATGTTTTTGAGCACCACAGACTTATCGTCAACTAGCCGCGCGCCGCGGTAACCCGTAACTTCTGATCTCGTGGCAACTCCGGGATTAAAAGTATATGTTATTTTGAACCCTTACCTATATTAATATCAAGTTTCATCATAGTCAAGTGCGGTGAAGTTACGGTTATAGGCGTGAAGCAGTATTGCATTGTGTTTCGCACGATGAGGGGGGTTCGAAGGCCTGTATTCCTACCCCATTCCTCTCCCATCCTGTTCTACTCCTGTCTCAATTTCCCATCATTAATCCTCTATTTATCCTGTCCTCTTTCTTCAAGCTGGCAAGGCATCTACGACACTTTGATGTCGTAGATGTTAATGGGCTGCATGCTCCGTTTGCCTACTGTGGTATAAAAAATAGACCCCAAATTTAGCATGTAGACTCCGCCAGAAGCAAGGCGCCCCACCCACACATACGCTTTCGATTCGGAGTTCATATCTACAAAGCAATAAAAAAGCTCTCCGTGTGAACCGATCGTAAGCAGAACATATTTTCGCGTCTTTGTATTACGCCTTATTGATAAAAAACTATAACTAATGGTTACTTCGCCTCCCTCAAGCTAAGGTAAAGGTGAATAAATTGTCTACAAGATGGATGATGCAATTTTCTCTAACAAATATTTATTTTGCATACATTTGTGTTCGTATTCTAGGATCTAGACTATTCCTGAGAGTTTTTGCTGACAATTTCTATATGACATTCTATATTTCTATAAACGTCTCCTTTTATAGGTATAAGTTATTTGTAAATGAAATTTCATCAAAATCCAAGTTTTGGCGAATTGACAGAAAACATCTAGACAGCCATAAGCAGAAATATTAAAAAAATATAAACTTTCACATTTATGATATACTAATATTATAAATATATGCGATAATTATTGCGAGAGGAAAAAACTTACCTCATCACGAATCTTAATATTTTTTGTATAGAAAGTCTTTTTTATGGTAGAGCATGCGATTCACCTGATGTTAAGTGACTGACTAAGTGTCGCATATGCCTTGCCTGCTTTAAGGAACGGGAGGGGATGAAGAGAGGATTAATGATGGGAAATTGGGAGTGGAGTAGAATACCGGCCTCCTCCTCACCGTACGATACACAGAAAAATACTGTTTCACACAGATCTTCTGTGAGAAAAAGTCACGCAAATACGTCCTCTGATCCACATAGTGTCGCATTCTCTATACAAATATTTTCATGTGAGCATCGTACGCATCGGACATATTAAATTTCACTAATCATGATGTAAAAAAAAATGATATCCTTTGTGTAGAAAGTCACCAAAGTCCACTGATCTGAGTATCGAATCGCATTTTCTATACAAATTATATCCGATGCGTACGATACTCTTAGCATTAGTTATTTCAGAACTTTAACAAATGTTCCAAAAAGGTTTTTCAAGTAATTGTTGGGTTTGTTTTTGCTGGAACCGTATAAATGGGAATTGTTACAATTTCAGCCGCACCTGGGACTTGTAACGTTATATTATCGCTCGCTGTTCTTATTTATTTCCGATACTTGAACTTTGTGCTCGTAGCGTTTTTGTGAAGTACAAAATTAAGGTTACAAGTTATTTCTGAAATATATAGCAGTAATGACCCTAGTAAAAAATGTTTTCTCATTACTTAGTCGCAGATCGTTATCTTCATAAACAAACTTAGGCTTTTCTTATACTAGTGGGATATTAGAAGAAAGTAGGAAATAACAACTAGAAAAATAGGTTTCAATAATAGCTTATTTCTCATTGGTCTAGTGGTTGCATCTTTGACTGCAAAACAATGGGTCTCGGATTCAAATCCCGAGTGGGGCCAAAAACGGTGTGGTTTTTCTGGCAAATAATACTTAGTAACAGCCCTAAGTATGGAAGTTGGTGGTGTTGGAACACCCCCGTGCCTCGGAGAGCATGTAAAGTCATCGGACCTGCGCCTGATCTCTCGCCGGTCGTGCCGGTCTGCCATCCCAAAGGATTATGAAGGAATAGAAAATGCACCTGTGTTGTGCACTATAATATCCTGTGCAACTAGCTAGACTCTGTTGAGATTGCCACCATAGAAATTGGTCAGAGTAGCTATTATTATTATTATATTTCTCGTAAAAATATTTTTTGCCTACCCTAGATAATAAATAGCATGTTTTGTTACCCACGAATTTATTGTAAGTACTGGAACCTCGGCCCTGAGATAATTAGGCTTTTCTGTCAACAAAGGACGTTAGAACTATCGCCACAAATTATATAAATTGTTTTTTTGTTATTGTAGCAATGCTTTTGTTTCGCTCCGAAATTTCTCTTAGAAAAAGACTCATTTTATATAAAATATAGTCGCGCCCCGTGGTTATATAACAACACAGAATAAAAACTAGTATATCCTACAAAAATTTTAAAGCGAAAATTTGTGATGATGTATGTACGTATGTGTGATTGTTACTCTTTCACGCAAAAACTACTGATGCAATTTACCAACTATGATGAAATTTGGTACATGTAGAACTACTAACTTGAAAATAACTATAGTGTGTTTATTCACATATGACTGAATACCAAATCTGATAATAACTATAAGACTCTTAAATACAGTATCGTCGACATATATGTAGATGATAAATGTCATGTTTTCCAGCTTTGGTATTTATTATAAGTACCTTGGCCTAGACCTGATTAGGCTTTTCTGTCAACAACGTACAAACGATAGAACTAGGGCCACAGATTATATAAATGGCTTTTATGTTATTGTAGCAATGTTTTTATTTCACACCTTTTTCTTAGATTTTCTCATATGCGTGCTCCTAGCGGGCCATTTTTACGTCAAAAAATACAAAAATACCGATTAAACCTAGATTAACCTTTACTTCCTAATATTATAATGTGAAAGTAACTCAGTGTGTATGTCTCTTTTTTTACGCCTAAACCACTGAACCGATTTGGATGAAAATTTTTACAGATTATTTGAAACTCGATAAAGGACATAGAATAGTTTTTATCCCGAAAATCCTATGGGAGTGGAAAATGAGAGGGTGAAACCGCGGGGTACAGCTAGTAAAATATGAAATGAAATAATAAAATGTATTTTTATTTTCTTCCACATACTAATTACATCTAGTTACTAAGTTAATACATAGTATATCTTTGCGTTTGTTTTAACGCGAGTACTTTCCATATTCAATAAAATATTTTTTTAAAGGATTTTAAACGCGGTTTATTATACATTATTTTTCATTATTAACCCGACGTTTCGAGCACTTTACACTCAGTCACGGTTTAAGAAGTATTTTATTAAATAAAATTAATACAATAAGGATACCGTGGGATTTCCCGGATTAAAAGTATCCTATATCCTTTTCTTGGATCCCGACTTATTGTTACAAACCCGTCTTTGGTTTTTTCTAAATAAATTTTAGTAAGTATTTTGTCCCAGTAACATAGTAATAATTTAATTAAATTGTATTATTTTTATTTTGGTGTGTACATTAAAGTGTTTTTCATTCATTCGTTCATAATTAGGCTTTTATATTTTCTTAGGACCACAAATTATATAAATTGCTTTCCTTTTTAATGTAGCAATGGTTTTATTTCCCTTTTGTGTGGGAATCGTACCTTGTCTAATGCATAAGCTTTGTTTTAGTATAAATGTAGAAACTTCTTAGTGATTTAATGTTTTCTAAGTTGTACGAATATAACTGTATTGTAAGCTACAATTTAATTTTGTGTTAAAAATTAAATTCACGGTGCTCAAAACGTTGAAGGTTTTTAATTAATATTTGTTATCTTTATTGATATATTTTCGTTATATAATATCTACCTATAAAACGTATATCCATTTTAAACTTGTGGCTATCTTAGCTAACATAATGTAATTGTATATTGAATAATATTAGTATAAAAAAAAAAAAAACCATAGCCGGCCTAAAAATGTATAATATAATTGATAATAAAATAACTATTGGAAAGTTTTATATATTGTTAAAGATATAACACATATAACGGGCTCAATATAACAAAAATACTAGGCCTCCTTAACAAAAATACTCACGTTTGAATAGGATAGGTTGGATAAATGTGATCGGATCCTAGTCTCCAATTTTCCACAAGAAAACAAAGACATATTGCACTATTGATAAAATAAATAACGAAAATGTGTTTATATATAAATGTTTCCGTTTCTCAGTCGGGGACGTCTATTTAACCTAAGGGAATTGACGAAGGTACTGTTTTTTTTTTTTCAAAATAATGTAAATATATTTACTGCAAAATAAAAATTTTCATCAATAACAATAGAGAGTAGAGAGGTATACGAGGGGGGGGGGCAGCTGCCCTCCCCTGCCCCCCCCCTCGGTACGCCCATGCATGCTGATTATACCCATTCGCTAAATATGAAAATTTCACGGTTAATAATGTATGATATACAATACAGAGACACGATATACCAGAGACACTTCCTGGCAATAAATAACAATGGTCAGGCACATCTGGTTCACGGCAACCTGTATGAATATTAACAACGCTGCGTAGACATAACTCAATATTGCATGTTCTAGTGACGAATAGAAACCTCACGCAAAATAACATTAATCCTCAATAGATAAGGACAAAGTGCTTCCCCCCCAAAAATGTATTTTAAATCAAAAGTTAACCATGACACCTACGCACCCAAAATATTGAGATTGTCTTTGATCTATGACAACCTATGTTGTACAAAGTCACAGGAAAATGTGTATATGTACTTATCTTTATGGGTATAAACCTAACTACCATCTTTAGGTTTAACAACTTGCGAACTATAATTTGGTGGTGTTAATTTATTGTTGTTTATACTAAGTGTTCCCTTCTGGTGTCTCCCATGAAGATTTTCATATGGAAAACAAACTTGCCAGATAACCTGCTTTGCCTTGCCTATCATAATCTTTACTCCATTCATATACAAGGATGATGCCACTTGAAGGGATAGTCCCTGCTCCTACCCTTATTACTGTATGTAGAAAATTTTACTCGTAGAAAACGTTTTTATTATTAAGAGTACCTTATTATTAGGTCAAATTATTAAATTTCATCTTGTACATTACACGATATTATATCAGGAAAATTCATCGAATGTTAAAAAATATTCAAAATGCATATTTTATCAATAAATATTAACGATAAAGGTCTGACACTTTTTAAACGAGGTCGTATAATAAATTTTAAAATATTTCAAAGTATTTGATGATCATTTGCTGTAGGAATTACGTTGCCTTACTATATTAATTATTTTTCTTATATTTCTTCTTCACGCCTTTGCTTTTTAATACATGATTTTTAACGGATTTTAAATGCGGTTTATTATAAATTTTTAACCCGACGTTTCTAACACTTTACAGCAAGTGTGGTCAGACTTATCTTCAAGAGTTTTTCAAAAATTGTGTGTCTACCTCCACTTATTTCCACGATGGTATTTAGAAAATAGATTTTTATTAAATATGGAAAGTACCTGCGTCAAAAAAAAATCAGAAGAAGATACTCTGTTTGACATTATATCTTCTATCTATTATAGATTCTTTATATTATTTTTATCCAAAAATAAAAGCAGCATAATCAAAAAGTAAGTATCAAACGTATTCGATCGCCTTTTCCATGTAAACTTTAATGAACTTAACCATTTTCCGAAGTTAACCGTTTTTTAAAAGAAATCTATTATCAGATCCGTTGCAGTCCTCGAATTCCAGTGGAAACTCCAAATACTTTTCAGTTCCCGTCTCTTGGTATCTGGATTCAATAAATATCTAGCGGTATTGTGTTCTAGTTACGAGGTCGGATTTGTTGGCTTCTGCGATGTAACCGTATTTATATAAAGCCACTGCTTTTTGTGTTTAATTCGTGTAATTACTTAAGACTAATTTTATCCACGATTTTTTTCTATACCATTTATATATTTTTTCATGTTGTTTGTTATGTTTAAGAATGTGTTTATTTTTACTTAACGTTAAAACTAATTTTACTCAAAGAATTCAAATTATTATTTTGTCATTTATTTAAATCAGTCAAGATTCGTAGTTTTTTTGTGAGAGCAGACAAGCCGAGCATGAAAGTTCATGGACATCTCAACAAACACCAACAAAACCAAAGTGTCGTAGATGCCTTCCGGATTTGAAGGAAAGGGGAGAAATTGGGAGAGGACTAGAACAGGATGGGAGATAAATGGGGTGGGAATACAGGCCTCCGGGCCCCCACTCACCGTACGAAACACAGTGTAACACTGCTTCACACCGATCTTCTGCTGGTGGAGCGGTAATTTCGTGCAATGCTCGGCTCTCACTCTTTTATGATTCCGGTGCATATCATATGCAGCAGAATTAGGTCCTCTGTCGCCTGTTACAATACCCACGGGTAGGAATGGGGTGGCGACACATGTGTTTCAACATTTATCCACAGAGGGGATAAGTACAATTAAAAGATCTTAAATGCTACCTTAATTTTATTCTTCTTATTGAATTGTCTTTTTCTTCCATGTTAAATTAAATTAACTTAACTGTTTTAAAAGAAATCCACTACTAGGTCAACCCGGTCGATGCAGTTCTCGGATTCCAGTGGAAATTCCAAATACTTTCCAGTTCTCTTGGTATCTGGATGTAATAAATATCTAGTGGTATTGTGTTCTAGTTTGGATTTGTTGGTTTTTCCGATGTTACTGTCTTATTTATTTTAATCCACGTTTACTTCATTTGCTTTAAAATTTTAGGATTTAAAGTTAATTTTGTCTTCTTTGTGTTAATACATTGTAATTGTAATTTAAGACTCGACAAGTATTGCAATTTTCAAAAATATGTTAAATTCGATTGAAATTTCCAATACATTTCGCTGTATTCATACAACGATGTAAATACAGGCAAAAAATACAGTTATCAAGTTCAACATTAAAACAAAAGGAAATACGACAATTAATAACAGTACGTATCCGAATGTTAGCGAAAATTTTGCCAAAGGCTTTGAGTTTTTCTGTGAGGCGTTCAGTAATGAGCTCTTTGCTTCGAACATCTGAACCTTTTATTGCTGCCTTGTCCTTGAGTACTTTTTGCTATGAAGACGGAAAAATGTGACAAAAGTGAAGATGACATTTTTAAAGTGGTAGTTGAGATGAACTGCGATTAAAAAGGTACAATAAGAAAGAGTAAACGGGTAAAATTTAAATTTAAAATAATTAGTATAATATAAATGTATCAGGATAAAATATAAACATCATAGATACCACAAACTAAAGTGAATACTTAAATACAGAAAATACGGTCGAATTGATAACCTCCATTTTTTGAAAGTCGGTTAAAAATAATGAAATTACGACAAATAATGGAAACAGGGTCGCGTTTTGCCGAAGAATCAAATTTCTATCATTACTGTTAATTTTTCTCATTAGAATCAGAAATTGAAATTTTGATTTTGATTTTATAAGATCACGCAAAAAACTATTTAAACTTCAATGACTTTCGCTATATTCATTTGACTAAAAAGAGGAAACTACGTTTCTAAAATTATCAAGTTCAACATTAAAACAAGAGGTAATACCACAATTAATTTCAGTACATTCGAATTAGCGACTTTGTCAAAGGCTTTGAGTTTTTCTGTAAGGCGTTTAGTAATGAGCTCTTTGCCGCTTCGAACACCTGAACCTTTTATTGAATGATCTTTTCATAAGCACTTTTTACTATGATGACGGAAAAATTAGAAAAGTGCAGATGTGTCACTTTAAGAGTGTTAGTTGAGAGGAACTGAGCTTCATCACCTAATTAACGTAAGATGGTAAAATTGAAATGAATATAATCCTAACGATAAAAATGGTAAATATTAACTATCATGAAATAATGATGCAGTACCCATAATTACCCCAAATTATATTTGAGGAACACTAACACCCGTATTCTAATACGTACCTCGAGCATTCCTCGACTTCACTTAACCTCAGTCAACGAAAATTTCTATTCTGAGTCGGAAAAAACTCCTCCACTAACGTTAAGGAAATTTCGGAGAAGAAAATTTAACACCTCCATGCGATACTTCGATCTATTTATTAAAAATATTATATTTTTATGTTACATACTTCAATCATGAATTTTCGATTGAAATTTGTCATACGTCACATTTGACTTAAATATTAGTCGAAGTTGAGTGAAATACTATCATATATATACAAAAGTGATTGAATACAAGCTTATTTATTTTAATAAATGAAGATAATATTAAACCAGCAGTCGTATCATTAGTCTCCCAGACAACACAAACTTTTGATTACATTACATGGCGAGTTAGGTTCAGAATTTAAAGATAATAAACTGTACTGTAATTACAGTAATGTTATATGTATTTATTACATTACATGGCGATCCTGCCAGGATCAGAATTTAAATAGACTGTACTATAATTACAGTAATGTATGTACTTATGTAACTCAAAAGTACGTAATACAAATATAGGAAATGAGTTGCACTCTGTGACGTGACACCTCGTTTTCCCCAAATGCAAACGGGAGGGAAATAGGACACTATCATGTGATTATTATCCATAAAATGCGATTCTCACCCGCTCGAGTATCACGAAATCTCATATTCCTTTGTTCGCAAAAAGCGACATTATTGCGGTGTACGTGTCGCGAACTCAACGAAATTAAGTTTTTCATTGTATCAACTTTTGCACGCGAAATATAGTTTTGGACAGGAACTTTTATTAATAAAGCTTCTAGATTAATAACGTTTTATTCGCTGTTCCCAAAAGATTACTTTTGTTTTATTTTGTTATTTATTAGTGGAATAGATTCTTTTCTAGGAACTTCATCTTATCTATGCTACATATTTAAGCTTAGATGATCATACATTTTCGGGTAAATTTATTGGTTCTCAGTTTTGAAACTATAATATAAGACGCCTGACGTTGTTTCCAACTAGCTCCTGAATTGATTTTTATGAATTTTAGGAAGTTTATGTAATCTTATATATAAAAATGAATCGCAAAATGTGTTGGTAAGCGCATATCTCAACAACGACTGGACCAATTTGGACAATTCTTTTTTTTAAATGTTCGTTGAAGTTCAAGCATGGTTTTTACGGCTAGAAAAATTCGAATTGCCGGGTCCACGCGAGCGAAGCCGCGGGCGGAAAGCTAGTATTGAATAAAAGTCACTTTGTTTACATGTTTATTGTATTTATGAATTAAGATAGTAACCAAGTGTCGTGATAAACAAGGCAGACGCCATCTTGTGCTTCCGTGACGCAGGGATGCTCTATGTAATTATTCATTGTTAAAGAGTTGGTTTAGATTTGAAAATCTGCTTAACGTAGATAAGAGCGTTTGCTTAACAATATGAGAAGTTATGAATAATGTTATACATATTATATGTTACTCGTGGATAATGTAGCTTTTAAATGGTGAAAGAATTTTTAAAATCGGTCCTGTAGTTCTAGAGTCCATTCATTATAACCAATGAAACAAACAAACAAAGTTTTCCTCTTTATAATATTAGATATAAAACTATCAAAAATGGCTATTACTTCAATAAAAAGTAAATATCTTTCCACCAAATTGGTTCAATCTAAAACATAACATATAAGCAACATTCACAACAAAAACCGATTCAAGGGTTTGGACCGTTTATCATTTTTATTGACCCTTATAAAATCAACGTTTTATTTTTACCAATCCAATTTTTGTTGGGATTTATTATTTGAAAATTTTCTTTATCACCAGGTAATATTCGTTTTTACATACAATTGTTGAATCGTAGGGTTTATATTTTATTTGGTATATAACAAACAACTCACAATCCAATGATATAAATGCATACTAGTCTCAGTCTAAGTTAGACATTAGACATATTTTTAAAATTAATCATTTTTTTTTAAAGTCTCATTGTGTGTGTTAGGTTTAAATTCGCTATATAAATGGTATATAGCATGAAAAAGGACGTTTATTATAGTTAAACCATTGATAATAAATATAGCTATTTACGTGCGGCTTTTAAAATGTAGGAAAGTGAAAATTTTTGGATACAAGATTTGTACGTAAATACTCGAACGTTTTCTAAATGTCATCTATTCGCAAATTAAAGAAAGCCTCATCTATATAAACTACATAAATAATAGAGATTTTTAAACATACTTTTGTTTAAATATATAGGGACCGTCCATTATTCACGTGAGGATATATTTGACTTTTTTTACACCCCCTCTCCCTTGGTAGTACATGGTGATGTATTACTACAACCCCTCCTCGACCCTGTAAGCCTCATGTGACGGACGTATGAATGGACATTCCCATGCATACTACACATATATTAACACAGACTGTCTCGTTGGTCTAGTGGTTGGGTTATCGAGAGGTCTCGGGTTCGATTCCCGGGTGGGGCCTAAAAAAATGTTATTGGGATTTTTCTGACAAAGAAATATCAGTAACAGCCCTAAGTCTGGTATTTGGCGGTGCTTG
The DNA here is from genome assembly GCA_001586405.1 of Phoebis sennae. Lineage (NCBI taxonomy): Eukaryota > Metazoa > Arthropoda > Insecta > Lepidoptera > Pieridae > Phoebis > Phoebis sennae. The sequence continues at coordinate 378,739 of LQNK01000366.1, read as the reverse complement.
AGCACTCCCGTGTTTTGGAGAGCACGTAAAGCCGTCGGTCCTGCGCCTGATCTCTCTCCAGTCGCGTCGGTCTACCGTCCTATCGGGTTATGAGAGTAAAGGAAAAGAGAGTGCACCTGTATTTGCGCACACACTTGTGCACTATAATATCTCCCGCGCAGTTGGCTGATCTCTGTAGAAATTGGCCGCCGTGACCGAGATTCGGTTGGAACGTATATTAACACAGATAGTAAAAACTTATAACATTGTAATGTTATGTCTGATTTTATTAGTATATAGCATGAGAGCATGGAGTAGCAGTGAATACTTGAGTCACATCTAAAGAGGTAGATCGCCTAGGGCAAAGACTATTCTCAACGTAACTGTCGTTGGATACTCGCCGTAATTGGTCTGTCCGGTACCACTAGACATTTCTTTGAGGGAATAGAACAGAGGCGTATTTAAGTTGTACATGAAATTGAAGAGAAATATGGATTGTGAAAAATTCTTTAGTAATTTGTTCATCTACATTTTCTATACTAATATTATAAAGAGGAAACCTTTGTATTTTTGTATGTTTGTATTGAATAGGCTCAAAAACTACCCAATTTTTTTTTCCATTTCTTAGAGGGATTCTTCCGAATCCGTATAGGCTATATTTTATCCCGGAAAATAGTGTATAATATTATGCTACGGGAGCGAAGCCGCGCGGATCAGCTAGTATATTATACAGAGGAAAAATTCTTGTTTGTTTTTTGTTATTAATAGACTCAAAAACTACTGGACCTGAAAGCTACATTATCCACAAGTAACGGGAGCAAAGCCTGGCTTCAGTTAGGGTTCAATAAATGCAGATTTCAATGAAAATTTTAATTTTAGGACTAAATTTAGCCGAATATCGCAAAAAGTTCAAATTTAAAAACAATATATTTGGTTACAAAGAAACGCTTGCATATCCATCAAAGAGTAGGAATACATCTTCAAGTAAATAATTTGTTATGAAAAGTTCAATGCTATAAAACTCAGTAGCACATAAAGTGGAATTTAAAATACGGTTCAATAACATTGTACGCAATTCAGAGTTCTAAACCGCTTGCTTCCATTCAGTTTTGTGAACGACAACATAGTTGCAGACCGGAGACACTATAACGATATTGCTTAAAATTGTATTTTTTAAGAAGTTTATATACCACAGCTGCCCCATAATACACGTTTTTGGGTCACTTTTACGCTATTTTATCTATTTGATAGCGCTAAACGTCCGGTAACTATGACATTGCATTTATGAGCAATACAAAATTGACAAATTTCGTCTGAAATTTGTCTGACAATTAACTATAATATGTGACATCAATATTGTACCCATATTCATGAAATAAAATATTTGAATTTTTTATTTTATTTTATTTTATTTGAAGGAACACCAACAATACATGTACAGTACATTTAAAGAGAAAAAAAAATACATATCATGGTAGGTACATGCATCAATTACAGGCGTTCTCAGCATTCGTTGTTAACACATATTAATATGGGCGATTATTAAAAAAAACAATCAATCGCTAAAATCTAAAAATACCTGCAATTGTTTAACAACTGCTATTAGCTACGAATTAATTACAACCTTAATTTAGGTGACAAAAAAAATTATAAGTTTGTAGAATTTGAATTTGAATATAATGAATCCATACCTAGTAAAATCTTGTGTTTGTTTAACGCGAGTACTTTCCATTTGAAATAAAATACTTTTTAAAGGATTGTAAAGAAATCAATACCTATTGATAGATTTTTTTTCATTTTTTGCTTCATTTGCTCTCGAATCCACCTAAAACTAACCCATTATTTATTGTCCATATCAACTTCTGGATTAACAATTTTTAGAATTATATTTTTTTAAATTAGTCTAAATTTTATTCAAAACCTTTATCTACACTAATATTATAAAGAGGGAAACTTTGTTTTATTTGTTTGCTTGTAATGAATAGGCTCAAAAATTACTGGACCAATTTTAAAAATTCTTTCACAATTCGAAAGCTACATTATCTACGAGTAACATAGGCTATATTTTATAGGTTATTTATATAACATTATGCTACGGGAACGAAGAATCAGTTTGTATATTAATAAATTAAATGCCTTAATACTGTATAAGCTCCTTTAGGTTGTACGAAGAAAAGTAATAAAATAGGAATTCGTTACAAAAGTATTTTATAAAGAAATATTTAAGTTGGAAAATATTCTTTGTTAGGAATTATTCATTTGCGTTTCCTGAAATGGTATGTTAATTTAAGAAGTTAAAAATTATTGCTTTGTGAGATTTTGCTTTATAGGGATCTTGAGGTCAAACGTATAATCGTGTATTTAAAACTAGCTATGCCACGAGGTTTTTGTTACCTGCGATTTCCGAGATATCTTATGTCCTTTTTCGGGTTTCAAAGTTTATCGCAAAATTTCATCCAAATCGGTTCAGTAGATTAGACGTAAGGTAGAAACAGACACACAGACAGAGCTACTTTCGCATTTATAATAAGTAAGGATAACACAATTACTAAGAAAACACACAGCATTATTCTTCTTGACTTATTCCATCCAAATCGGTTCAGTAGTTTAGGCGTGAAGAAGAAACAGACACAGACAAACATAGCTACTTTCGCATTTATAATAAGAAAGGATAACACAATTACTTAGAAAACTCACAGCATTATTCTTCTTAACTTATTCCATCCAAATCGGTTCAGTACTTTAGGCGTGAAGAATAGATAGACATAGACAGACAGAGTTCATTTCGCAAATATAATATTAAGTAAGAATAACAAAACAAACAGAATTATTTGTAACTTAAACGAAGTGAAGTTAACAACATTTTCGTTATCTCATTTCTGGAACGGTTTGCGAGTGCATTGTTAAAGTTGTGTGTCTCACCGAACACTGGAACGGAACTGAAGCGGAACAATTGTACCAAGCTTAGGAGTACAATTGGATTGTTGTATTTTTATGTACAATTCAAGAAATATTAAGAAATTAGAGATTAGAGACTAATATAGAGTTGATTTACGGCCGTTTTCAATAATGTATCAAATTATGGATAGATTGTTATCTCAGATTATTTGACGTAAGATTGACAAAAGTTGAAGCAAAGGCTATCTGTCGACAGCATTAAATTGAAATTAAAGTAATTGCAAATAGATTTGTCTGACTTTAGTAAGCAAAATAAAGGATAGAATATTGAAAACGAAAAAAAAAATTAAGGGCGCGATCCAAAATTACGTGTTTTTTTAATTCCATGAACTAGGCTGGTAGTTACGTATACTACAATAGTTTGTCTATTTGCATGAGTTTAGAACTGGTAACGAATAACTTTGATACTATTATTTACATTCATGATTCTGTCGGCAAATATTTCGTGCAATAATTTTTAGTGATTCATAATAATTTTATAAAATAAACTATTTCTCGAAACTAAGTGAACAAAATCTAAACAAAATAAATATGGTAGTTATTTATCTATGCAAAAATTGGTTTTAAAAAAATGTTAAAGTGAGCCGATTTTTATTATTTTCATATTGGGTTTTTTAATATTCAATTTCCATTTTTTCGTAATTGGGTTCTATATTGCATTTAAACATTATATATTCCGTTGGAAAAGCGCATAAAATAATAGATTTTGCGTTTCTATCATGGTTCAATTTGCTATAAAAAATTGTACTGACCTGAGATTTCTTACTGTAACAGTATAGCTATGCGATAATTCAGTACGATAGTCACATAGGAGATAAGTACAGCGCTAAACGAGAATTCAAAGCAAAAAGCCTTCATTACAAGTTAACATAAAAGTGTACGTGCTAGGTAATTGAATAGACTACCTAACTCTATACATGTGCATTAAAGTTGGGAGTTCACGCTAACATGTGCAAAGCCTCTCGCAATGTAATTAGGGAAATCGATGCAGACTTGCGAGCATGTAAGACGGTATATAAGGCCTTTTGAAGTTTGGAACAACTTGTGTTTGAATATCCATTAATCTTTCAAGCTTGACTATTTTTCTTGATATTAGAAAATTGGTTGGAAAGCTAGAATACATTAACTAATGTATTGAGACGCAAGCCTTAGAAAAATTTCGGCTTGTGTGGTTTTAGTAGTTATAATTAGTTATACAATGATTATTAATCAAATCGGAATTTAAATTTATTAGTTTCATTAAACAAATTTTAATTTAGAGATACGTAGGTGTGTAGGTGATAAGCTCTACGACTTTTGCCGATCGATATATCTGCCAGGTCTTCAGCAGGGTCGAACGCACTACTCGCAGATGTAAGGCATTAACCACTGTACCAACGCGGCCGTTATGATACATATAACTAAAAACAATTAGACAATCGAATACAAGACAATATGATGACTAACCATCAATAAACTATTGACAAACAAAGTGTCATCAACGAATAAGATAAATACCACCACCGATTTCTGGACACTCACATTTTAAAAGTGCTAGACGTAACATATAATGTCACAATACAAGTGCTTAGTTTCTCTAATGGTTATTTTAGAACTGAATGTAAATATTAATTGTGATTTAGAAAATAAGACCCAACGTGTTATAAACCTAGCAGATAATAAAACTAAAATCGATAAAGGAACAAATGTTTATGAAGTTGATAATGAATTGAATAATACTACTACACAAAATGTAACAATACTAGTTGAAGTTCAAGATGTGGGTGTGAGAACTGATAAAGAACAAAATGCTATATGCCCATACTATAAACCTAATAGGATAGATATAAATAAGATGGTAGATGTATGGCAAACTGTATATTATCAGGCAGCTGAGAAAGTCCCGTGTTTTAAGATTTTAATACGTAAATTGAATATCAGTGTAAGTACAATGTTCACATTTCCTATCTTTATATTTAAAACTCAAAGATGATTGTCTGACTGATGATCTATTAACACACAGCCCTAATTGCTGCACGAATCGGGCTGAAATTTGACATGCAGGTAGATGTTATGACGTAGGCATCCGCTACGAAAGGATTTTGATCAAAACCGACGGCAACGGGGAAAGCGGGTGAATCCGCAGGGCACTGCTAGTCTTAATTTTTCTTAGTAGATTTTTTTTTACTTTATTGAGTCTTATAGATGACAATTATGTAATTTATAGCTCGTAACCTTTGTCTAAAAATTGATTGTCTTATTAGCTACTTTAACTTGTAGTAATCTAATGGTTTAACTCAAATTTAATCATAATCAAACAGTTTTGGTAAACGTGAACATTTATATTCCAAAAAATAAATTATATTATACTAACAAGTACATTCTTGACAGGAGAGGAAGTTAAACGCCAAAAAGTATGGCTTATTTAATAATAAAATCCTCTGGGACAATTGTACTTTGGAGATCAAAGCGGATACGACGGGCAGAAAACATTTCCTGCAAGAAACAGCAGACAATAATGGTGTTTTACAGAATATTATAATAGAAACTGGTAAGTTTATTTTTGTTTCTATTAATGTTTATTATATTACGTAAGTCTTGTACGTCTCGGAAGAAAAAATATTTAAAATAGGGCATGTCTTTTTTAAAGAAGATAAATAAAAGGGATACGATGGTATCTTATTTCTTTTATGAACATGAAATATTAAGAAAATTCATTGTATTTCTTAAGGATAAAACTAAAAAATTTTACCACGTTGATAGCACGTAGAAATTTCTACCAGAAACATTCCTTAATATTTCTCTATAGTAATTTTTCAGTGAAACTTGCCAAGATTGTGACAATGAGTCAAAATCCACAGAGCCAGATAGCTATAAATTTTCTACACTCGACATTTCATAACTCAGAGAAATTATTCCCCAAATTTTCCACTTCGAGTATTTGTTGCATTTCTTAAAAATGCATCCGGAGAAATGTCTTGTACAATTTTAAATGTAAATGAGATTCGGTGTCAGTTTAAGTTTTGAGTATTTTGAATAGTTCTTAGGATCAATTTGACAGAATAAATAAGAGAAATGTTGTTATACAAAATAATACTAAGCGATAGATTTCATTTAAAAAAATTCGAGAATATTTGTAATCTCTAAAAGCATTTTAAATGTGCCCAGTAGTTAATTAAAGATGAAAGTTAAACTCTTTATTTCTGTTTGTAAGTTTTTTATTACTTCGGTGGTTCAAAACTTGGGAATTTATGTCAATATAGTCTATAATCTAGAATGGGCTATGGTCTGAGATTTCTTTCAAGAAGAAAACGTGACTTTAATGACGTATGGCTTTTAATTATTTGCTTTGATTAAAGGGAATAAAACTCAACTAATCGACGAGATTCCTGACCAATGGTTTATCCAGAAGAACTTGCTGCTCATGAAGGATTGCTACAACGGTGATGTAGTGGTCTTCGCCAGGGTTCCCTTCACACCCAGTAAGAATGTTATTGCTGAAGCTTTGAAAACAGTCGGTGATAATAACCACGGAAGATGGACTTGTGAAGATTCAACTTTGGCCAATGATAAGGACACTGAATTTGAAATTTTTGGCGATATTACCGAATTCATGTAATATTTACACATGTCATATTAAAAACCGAAGGAATTTAGGGATATAAAAATGGTATTTATAGTTTTTTACATCGAATATTTAAAGCAAAATAAGGGATAAAATGACACATTCATCTTTATGACACATTCAATTAAAAAATAAAAGAAACTAAATTTGTATTTTATTTCCAAAAACAAGTTACATGGATAGTCTTAAACCCTTTCCCATCTTTTGAATTTTCATAACATCCCTAATTAATTGCTGTGGTGACCTTTTATCATATGACATGTGGCACATGAGACGCATATGTTCATTGCCTTCCTGTACCATAAACAGGATTTATTGCCCCTGTTATACCCGAAAAATTATCTCTGCTTAAGCCTACATAATTAACGGCCGTTATTTTTATCCTATCTGTGGGCAAGGACAAGGCTATAAACAGGGATTTACGTTCCCTCGGCGAAACGTTCTTTATTTAGGGAAAGCCCTCCAGGTACGAATTTTGACAATCATTTGCAATTAATGGATGGGACAGGTGTTAACTGTGAATTGTATTGAGGTCTTACTTTCTATTTGATTTTTTTTTAATAATATTATAACCCACTTTTGTTATGTAAGTAGCTGATCCACGCGGCTTCGCTTTCGAAGCATAATGTTATGCATACAGCCTATGTGGATAATGTAGCTTTTGATTTGTTAAAGAATTTTTAAAATCGGGCCTGTAGTTTTTGAGGTTATCTTTTACAACCAAAAAAACAAAAAAAAAACAAACAAAGTTTTTTGAGAATATTTTTTATATTTTAGGAAAAAAATATGTTTGTGTATGTTTATCAGTTATACTACAAGCTTCACTTAGAATAGATAGTGTAGTGTTAATTTTATGTATTTATTTTATCTTATGATTTATTTCATGTTGGATATTTCATATGACGTTACACTCGATATTAAGTTATCGCCTTGTATGAAGTGCAAAATATAGGAGTAAATAATACATCGATTAAAACGCGTAAGTACACAAAAACCTGGCCTTTTGAATTACAGTCCATAAATATTTCTATCCTATCTCAGAAATGACCTAAGTTCAAACAAGAGAAGAAATTTCCCGAATCTCGAAGGGTAAATGAGGCTCAGTTTAATCAACGCAAATAGGCTGTATGCAAAACGGGTCGCAGACTATTCTAGACCTTTTTGCGATAATTATGTTGAGGGAGTTGATTAAAGGTTTACTGATTAATTGTTTCTTGTCGATTTAGCTTAATTTTGGTTATTTGGAATACTAATAACGTAGTGTTGAATCACTTTCTGGATAGTAAATTATAATTTACTAGCTGAGCTCCGCCGTTTACAGCATCCCGCTCCCGTAGGATTTTCGGGATTAAAAATTTCCTATGAATCTCTGTAGTTTCATTTAAATCGGTCCTGTAGTTTCGGAGCCCGTTCAATACAAACAAACAAATTTTTCCTCCTTATAATATTAGTATAGATTTATAGATGATAGATGGGATGGGACTATATCTATTACGGGGGAATAGATGTTTAATAAAAACGTTTCCAATGAAGGACCTAATTTTCATAATAGTCTTTAACAATATTTACAACGGAGTTACGTATGCTACAGCCGGAGGCCCCAAAAAAAACCAAATTTACTTAAAATAAAAACTTTATTGGCTAAACTTATTAATACAGTAAAGCAGACTTGCACGATGCAAGTCTACCAGTTGAATAATGTAAAAAATGAATATAATACTAAATTACTTATATGCTAACTACGCACTATGTCGCCCGGCATTCCATTCCCGTGAGAACGGCAGCGTCAGCTGGTCCCAACGGGAATGCTTCCATAACAACGGCATCACTTAAGAAATTATTATTGTTTAGATTTCATAGTTGAAAAATGAATCAGTATCTGAAACTTCGAAAAAAGTTTGAATATTTCAAGAAATTAAGTTACTGTATTTAATTTAAATTATAGATTGTATGATTTGAATTAGGATTGGTGTAACGAAAACAATGTATAATTTTCGTTGTATTTATTGAATAGCATTATTTAAGGATATACGTTTCAAGACAAATTTCATGTTTCCTTTTTGTATCTTTAAGTGCGAAATTGCGAGTACCTAGCCGATTCTATTTTCCAAGCTGTCACGCTTCCTATTCTTCAAAAGCCTTATTTTTTCTTTTATGACATAAAAATATTTTGATGGCCAGTCCTGGCGGTATTTTATTATCTATACAATCTCGGTATCTATTTTTATGCGTCAGGGATCCAAGATTAGACGGCATAACATATAATAGACTCAAGACCTTCAGTGAATTTGTGCCAAAACATTTTTTTTGTATAGGTAAAACACGTAAAATGGAGATCACGTGTATTTGGGGCAAGTAGGTGATGAAACTATGCTTTTTTTTAAATAGTTCACACGGTTTATAGTCAAGCAGTGAGTTTATTTAAAATTATAAGATGGCTCACTTATCGTTAAACAATTATAAACTATGCTCTCTCAACACCAAAATATTGTACTCTAGGTGTGGCGACGGGTTAGAATACGTGTGTCGCCACCCCATTTCTACTAATTTAAATCTGCTGCATAACATCTTCAGCAATAAAAGAGTGGGAGCCGAGCATTGCACGATTAAGCCATGCTTGCACCGGTGTGATGCAGTATTGCACTGTGTTTCGTACGGTAAGCGGGTGCTTGGAGGCCTGTATTTCCATTCCATTCCTCTCCCACCTTGTTCCACTCCTCTTCCAACTTTCTATCATTAATCGTTA
>LQNK01000366.1:334124-359691 GCA_001586405.1 Phoebis sennae | reverse complement strand
CGTGGTCTTACCGGAACATATAGGAGACCACAACCGCCGCAGAGGCCCTATTTGGTGAAGCGATGTGATTCCCCATTCACGCCGCCCCAGGACCCCCACTAGGGCTGGAGTTATTAGGCATACTCCTTCTCCGCCCTCACCTCGCCCATACCACCAGCGTGATGCTCCGCTTGCCTACTCTAGCATAAAAAAAAATTATTCGCGAAGGTACAGTTTTATCATATTATGAACTAGCCCTAAGAGCTATATTCTCTTATGAGCTGACTTGGACGATAAGTTTAATTTTCGTTTTAATGTCCTTTTTGTAGACCCCATCTAATGAGAATAAAACATTAAAAGAAAATTAGATAGCTAGTGAAAAAGAACCGGAGTGAGTAATGCCTTTTATATTAGGTAAACGATAGGAATTCAAAACGAAGTGGAAATATACAATACTAGTCACGCCCTACGGTTTCACCAGCGTATATAACTTCTGATCCCGTGGTAATTCCGGAATTAAAGGTAGCATATATGATATTAAGAATAAAGATTCTTTAGGTAAATACCTATATGAATACCAACTTTCATCACAAGCGGTTCAGTAGCTTTTGAGTGAAAGAGTAACAAACACACATACATCCTCATAAACTTTTGCATTTATAATATTAGGAAGATCGTAGTAAAAAATTAATACATGAAATTACAAAATGACATAATGGATAATTAAATAACAATTTCTTTCTAAAAAGCCTCACGGGTCCATCCACATGATAACAGTCTGTTAACTAGGTACTATAAATTCGAATTCAAATCAAATTCTTCGTTTTTTTTTGATAAAAAAGTTTGAAAATCTCACAAAGTTGTTCCTCTGTTTTTGATATGTTATACAGATGTTCCATTACTTTTTAGAAAAGATCTCTGTCGCCCACTCTATACAAACTTATACAGGGTTACATTCAGACTCATTAAATTTGAATAATACCAAATATTGCCGGCTGGACAGATGAAACTATAAAGTTTATGTAAATACGGGGACTTATAGAGAATTATTCAAAGGTACTCATAAAACAGCCGGTCCACCGCTCATCCTTTATTCAGATGGTGGACATTTAGGCCCAAGGCATTGGAGTAGATAAGTAGACGTTTGACCGCGATCATACCTGGTGTTATGTCTAGTTGGTGGAATGCCTAGAATGAGCCCCAAAAATAAAGAGAGAATCATTTATTCACATATAAGACCATACACAAGATGCACTAAAAAAAAACAACAATGCAAAAGAAAAGAAAAAAAACAACAGGACAAAAACAAAGAAATGAAAAATGAAGAAAAGTATGGCAGTGACGTGAAAGGGAGGCCCACTCAGGCTGTGCTGCGATGTTAAAAGCCATCGCAACTCTGATTTTCAGTGGGCCCCCGCTAATAGATAAAAAAATGTGGCGGGAGAGAATTTCACATCTGAGTTGTACTAATTGGGAGCTATGAAAAGCAAATCACATCATGAGTTTGTCTTCTGTATCTATCTGTCAGGCTCGCAGTGCAAATACCCCTCGATGTTCCATTACGCACATAGCTTTAGCTTAACTGCGAACTATTCTTTGATAACTTTCCCATAAGACAAGATTTGCATAAAAATACTTACTAAAACATTAAATTTCACAAAAATATATTAAATTTAACTTCAGAATTAAGACATGTATCATACCCACAACAAATAGGCATTTCATAATAAATGTTTATAACGTCCGTTCAAGTTATTTGTGAATATTCATAGTAACGACTAGTTTGTCCCCGGTTATAAGTTTTATCATCCCAACCAAGTCTAATAAATACGACTGAACCCTTTTAATAATTACTAGAATATTCTAGTGGTAGAAATTGGAGCGTAATTCATGGTAATTAATGCAAATAATATTTTACGGTTATTCGCATCCTACAAGTTTTGTTCTACAAAAATTTATTTTATTGAAAACCTTACATTATTTTTACATGCTTAGTCAAATACAACAATGTAGAAACTTACACCTTGTAATAACTAAACACTTTTATTTCAAACTCCATCATCGTACAGTTGTACAGATCCATCCTAAGACACATGGAATATAACAGCCTTAAATGACCTTACAATGGTCGCACATTTTAAGGTGTTAGTGCGTGAGACTAGATCAAACAATTTTCCTCTATGTCCTTGTCGCATATCGAGATTAAGTACAATAATGTTCCTAGAGAACTAAGTACATCAAGGTTATTTATTTATTTATTAGTTACAGTAACAGTTTGTATTAAGATTTTCGCTTTATTATTTGAGTAAAATTTAGTCCGTAACATTCTCTGTCTACGGCTAGTATCAAGACCGTAGAAGTCGCATAAATGCCTTTGAAGTAAATGACACATGTCCTTAAGGCATTACACACAGAGAGCAAGCTAGTCTGCGTAATACGCGAGTAAATTCGTAACGGCCTCAGTTGACACTCAACGCCAACTGACGCGCCAGGCAAAGTAATTGCTCGTTGGTCTGATTTTAAGGCTGAGATCTGTTGAAATATAAATATACTAAAAACAAAGTCAAGTCAAAACATTTATTTTCCAAATTGGCTTCTTTCGAGGCGCTTTTAGAAGGCCTTTTACTAGCTCCAAGGTTCTACCATGTAGTAGCGCAATGCTAGACAGCCCATAGTCCACCAGATTAACCTGTTTAACTTGGTTTGTAACCCGTGGTCACTTATAAATGGATGTGCATACGCCAGGTTTGATTGTACTGTACCTTAGACTTAAGTTTGTTATGTAACAGTCATTTTGTGATCCTTCATAAATAAATAAATAACCTGTCTATCACATCAGAAAGAACTTTTTCTGATAATTTTGAAGATTTGCGCGTTACACAAACTTTTGGCTTTATAATTTTAGTATAGATTTAGTCCATAACATTATCTGTCTACATGACGTTATCCAGGCCTTAGATGTCGCATACAGGCTTTAGAAGTAAATGACGTACGTCCTTAAGACATTACACACAGAGAATAGGCTAGCCTGCGTAATACGCGAGAAAATTTCTAACGGCCTCCTTTGACGCGCCACAATGCAAAGTAATTGCTTGTTGGTCCGATCCTAAGGTTGAAATTTGTTGTTTGATTTGCGCGATACAAAAAGTATTGGCTATATTGAGTAAGTATAAATTTAGTCCATAACATTCTCTGTCTACGTTGTCTTGTCCTCAGGCCTTCGAAGTAAATGACGCACGTTCTTAAGGCATTACACACAGAGGCTAGCTTGCGAAATCCGCAAGTAAATCCGTAACGGCCTCCTTTGACTCTTGACACCAACTGACGCGCCTCCATTACAGAATTGTTCGTTGGCATGGATTTAAGGCAATGTCTAACTGGACAGTATGGCAATAATTTTTGTGGGAGTACGTTTATGAAATATCGTATTATATTATGTACTTATGTAACATCTTATCTGTTAGATAGAAGGGTAGTTTACTGCGAAATGGGGAAGTAAATTTGTAACGAACTCCCTTGATTCTTGACACCTACTGACATGACGCCATTAAACAAAATTACTCCTTAGTTTAAGGCGATATTTAACAGGACTGGCGATGTCTTTCGAAAAATATTTTTTTTAATAATGTTTTTGTATCAGTTTATCTGTATTGACTACTATTACTTTTAAAAATTAAGTGTGATTTTTTATTGTTTGTTATTGCTTTAATGAAAACCTCATTATAGCAATAACAAACAATCAATGAATATATTTTTGCAAAAATGATCTCTATTTATAACATCACAAACAGTTTCCCTTTTTTCATAGACCCAGGTTTTTGTATTTCTATTGGCGAAAGGGCGGGATAATTAAACATAAATCAAAGAAGATTAATGATTATTACGAAAAGTAGTTTCTTCATAAAAAAGGAAGTTTTCTCATTAGTCAGGATCACAATTCATCAAGACTGTTTAGATTTTCGCTGAATCTGTTTTTTTTATTTTTGAAAAGACTGTTTTAACAAAAAGGAATTCTAAACTTAGTACAATAGAAACATTTATTATTAATTTGTAATTTTAGCACGCAAAATTACTGGACCGATTTCGAAGAAATTCTCACCATTGAAAAGTTGTATTTTCATCAGGTGTTAGGCTTTATAACATAATGCTACGGGACCGAAGCCAAATGTAACAGCTAGTATGAAATATAAGATATTAATAATTTTGTTTGTTATTAAGTACTCATCCTTTTTTAATCCCATATTCGTTTAAATCCCTACTTTCTTATCATTCCTTACTAATATTATAAATGTGAAAGTAAATCCGTCTGTCTTATCTTCATGTCTAAACCAATGAACCGATTTGGATGTAATTTTGTTTGAAGGCGTAAATTAATTTTGCAAGAATCCGAGCCAATTCTCCAAATACCATCTTTGTGGAAATAAGTGGAGGAAGCCACACAATTATTGAAACACTCATGAAGACAACTGTCATCTCAGCCACCCGTGACCACGCTCGCTGTAAAGTTCTCGAAATGTCGAAATAATAATGTATATTAAACCGCGTTTAAAATGCCTTAAAAGTATTTCATTTAATTCGATTTTTATTTTTTTAACATTTTTCTTTTGCAATATTAAAAAAATGTACAAGTGGGTTTATCTAAAACTAAAACAGAGGTCCTTCTTTTATCGTAAAAATTTTTCCATTGGTCAAACGTAATGGAGAAAAAACACCTGTAATTGCGACATGTAAGTAATGATTTCCCATTGAAACGCTACACTTCACTTGAAGACCCTTACAAAATGTAACAGTGAGTTGAATTTCTAGCGAAAAGCTTGAATTATTGAAAGTGCTGAAAATTTTATGTAAAAGTTAAGTATATAAAAATTGATTCAGATTCGGATTCATTACTTATATAGAAGATTGGTTTGGAGGGTCATTTTCTTTTGTCTTAACTATTCCTATGAAATTTAATCAAGATCGGATAAACAATACTCAAGTTATCGTCGGATAAAGTTTTTCATACAAACATGCAATCGCCCGGCCATCTTGACTCTGAGATATTTCCCAATAACGCATTAAATAAATAAATATTTCTGGACATTTAACACTACGCCATCTAGTCCCAAAGTACTATGAAACTAGATAACTGATAAACATATATCTTATTTGTAAATATATACACACTATAGATAGATAAACACCCAGACAGTAGAAAATTACCATGTTCATCACATCTTAATTTTCTACTCATGGGGATCGAACTCACAACCACTGCACCTGCTGCATTGCCACATCCACTGCACCGATCGGGTCGTCAAGTCAGTCGCATTACAGTTGTTACTGTTTACTTATAATTATAAGTATGAACGCCACATCCGAAACGTAGCATGACCGTTTCACTTTTACGGCAATTTTCAATAATGTATGAAATATTATAGACAGATTGTAATCTCAGATTAAATGACATTAACGGCCGTTTTCAATATTCTATCTATCCCTTGTTTTGCTCACTAAAGTCAGACAAATCTATCTATTTGCACTTACTTTGATTCCAATATGATGTCTACGGATTTCACGGATAGCCTTTGTGAGTTTTGACAATCAAATGTCATTTAATCTGAGATTACAATATATCGATAATCATTGAATAATCATTTTTACATTATTGAAAACAGCCGTAAATTTGTCAAAAGACATAACAAAAGCTATCCGCCGACACCGTATTGAAATTAAACTAAGTGCAAATAGGTAGATTTGCCTGACTTAGTAAGCAAAACAAGGGATAGATAGTGAAAATGGCCGTTAATAAAATCGATGAAGGTTGCATTTGCTAACAATTCAACACAGACAACAATGAAAACTGTCATATAAATCAATATGTAACACGGCCAATAAAATTGTATTCGGCTTTCAAACAAAACATGATCGATATCAATATGTCGACACAATAGAATGGACACAATAGTAAGCCTGTATCGGGTACTTAACCGATTTTCATCAGAGGTTTAAATGTAACAATATCTTTATTGTAAACAAATTATGGTGTATTAACTAGATCAACATATTGAAAAGTACTTTTATTAGGGGTTGATAATTTGAAAATATTCAAAAAAATAAAAATGAAATGAAAGTAGGTACTTAATATAAACAATAAAATTTCTGTAACTGTCGAAAATAGGCGACAATCACAAATTATGAACTTGTGACAGATAATTCACTAATATTTGAGTAAAATTGAAATCAATATAGATACTGTTAGTAATCACTCTTTATAGTATTTTATATTTAAATGATTAGGTGCATTCGATATTTTACCGTAAGAAGTAATTGTAATTTCATGTTGCAACATCAACAAAGTTTCAAATGCTACTCTTCAATTTTCAAAGTTCAATTTAAAAGATAACTGCGTTCAGTATTTGCATTTGTTCAAAGTGTGACGCCCTTAAGCATGTTGCTAGTAACGCGAACTTTCAGTTCACCTGTAAGGTAAACAGTGGAAGCCCTTCTCACTCACTGTGAGAATCACCTCATGTGACAGTTGTGTCTTTATGCTCGAACGTCTTACGGCTGTTTTCAATAATGTATCAAAGACTATGCATAGATTGTTATGTCAGATTATATGACAATAAATACACAAAAGTCATAGGAAATGTATCCGTCGTTAGCATATTGAAATCAAAGTAAGTGCAAATAGATAGATTTGTCTGACTTTAGGTAAAACAGAGGATAGATAGAATATTGAAAACGGCCGTTATTGGCGTCACGAGCCCTCAGTTTGGAAATAGTCATATGACTAGCTGTGATTTGTGATCAACTTGTAGTTATTTAAATACATACATAATATCTATTACAAACCACATAATAAGACATAGCCGATAAAATTTAAACTACAAGAGTATATTTTAACTACTTGTAGGTACTTGTATAATGAATAAACTTAGAGAAACTTACATACATTTTGGACCCTAATTGCGAGTGTTATTTCATCGTGTTTCTATACCATTAGTTTTGATTTTATAAAGTGCCTTATTTAAGAAGTTTAGGAACTTTCGGGTCAGCTATTATTAAGTGATTATTGCCGCTCATGAATACATCGGAAGGGGTTCCGCAGCATCTGTGACGGCTGGTGTGTTGACTTGACAACTACACTCATTATACAAAACATTGTCTACTCTAATATTGTAAAGAGGAAAACTTTGCTTGTTTGTAAAGAATAGGCTCAACAACTACTGGACCGATTTTAAAAATTCTTTCACCATTCGAAAACTATATTATCCACGAGTAACGTAGGCTTACATCAGCTAGTATCATATAAACTACCACTTTTTCACACACTTTTTAAGTATTCTAGTACGATATTAACCCAATTCGATACAATGAAATGATGTCAATACATTGTTAAATCGAATTTTTTATTTGGTTCATAGTCCTACTAATTTTATAAATGTGGATGTTTGGAAGTTTGTGTTGCTATATGTCAATTACGTAACTACTGTTACTGTATGATAAAATTTTGTAAATAGATATGCAATAGTCCGGTTTAGGTGATAGAATATCTTTTTATTCATCTATAAACACCTAATTTTACACAAAGAAGAGAATAATATTTTCCTACAGCTTCCTAAACTACACAGACGTAGCTAGTAAGAGTAAGCGGAGGAACGGCTTACAATACAAACCGTTGGTATTGGTGTAAGACAAATATCAATACAACCGATACTGGCTAAGTATACAGATGTGTACCTGTATCGGTTACCCTAGTGTACCTAGATAGGTAAGATAAATACTTTGTACCGTATATTTGTTCTCAAACGAGTTGCTTATAAATATTTTGAAGGATAGTTTTACTTTGATATATAATAGACCACTTTTTGACCCAGGTTTCGCTCGGGTGGGCAGTTTACCTCGGGAAATTAATTTCAATATAAATAACGAGCTAGCCGCTCGCGTTGTAATGTATAAATCAAAACCTTTTGATACCACATTCGGCTATATTCATATGAAAATAGCATGTTTCACCCCCCTATCTTCCTCACTCCCCCCCGATATCGCAAATTTTGTACTCAAGATTTTTATTTATCTACTTCAGATATCCCTGGAAAAACATTCACCTATTTGATCTCCCCTATCTTCATAATTCCCACCGATTTCGCTCTTCTTCGAACACGACATTTTGTTTTGGCCAAACTATACGTCTATGAAATTTAATCAAGACTGGATACACAATACTCAAGTTATCGCCAGAGAAAGTTCTTTATACTTACCTACAAAAATACTCTCGTGCAATCAATCTCAATCGGGCATCTCGTCTCTGAAACCTCGCTTCGCTCGGTCAATTATTAGAACATCATAGAACAAAATTTGTGTTTCAGATTATCTCAGTACTAATCCTAGATCATTATCTTTTAACAAATGATTCTTTTTTACAAACTATATTTTAATTTTAACTTTATAAGGGGAAGAAATAAGCAAAACGTGGTTAAAACTTTTGTACAGAAGCATCTTATTAAAAGTTATTCCTAGAGAGGTATCCACAATGTAATACGGTCATAAAGTTTCAAATGTTTCTTTTATTCCCTTAATAAGAACTTTGTCATAGTCTGATCTATAACCACAGTGTTAAAATCATACAGTGATTACACTTTTTTGATGTTTGCAAAAAATCTGCTCAGTTTCTTTTATTATCGTTGTATATAAAGAAAGAAAATAGATCTATTGGGACACACAAGAAAAAAGTACATAAAATTAAGAAAAAAAAACTGCAGAATAATTCAAAATATATGAATGTCGCAAATGTTAGACTTTGGTGGAATTCTAAAAAAAAATGTTTTGCCGGTATTCCATCATTGATTTTCAATTATTTTAGATTATCAAAAGCACCTTTTAAATCAGTGTATTCACCAAGCTCAAGACAATCTAAACTTTTCGATCTAAAAGCAAAGAGAATAAGCGTATCCTTTCTATTATCTGAATTCGTAAACGTTTGCCGAAACATCCCGGGTAAGTGGAAACTGATTTAGATGTGAGTGGTATTCTAAATAAATGATTCCATTTGAAAGAAAGAAAGGAAGAAAAATCATGTATTTATACGCACAGAAGAACACAAACGTTTCGTACACCTTAACAATTAATATTACCTACGCATAAGTCACAACTGTGCAGTATTGCAGAGTTAAATGAAGTGGCCACTCAGCTTATACCGGCGTCATAGACGGCCGAAGCTCTAATGTTTCTTTTGCAGATTATTATACACTAGCTGCGCCCCAGGGCATCGCTCCCGTGGGAATATCGGGATGATATATAGCCTATAGCCTTCCTCGATAAATGGACTATCTAACACTAAAAAAATTATTCGAATCGGACCAGTAGTTCCTGAGATTAGTGCGTTCAAACAAACAAACAAACTCTTCAGTTTTATAATATTAGTATAGATTATTCTGCAGTATTTCTTATGATCGAATTTCCAACACTGGGCGACCGCTAGTAATGATTATTTACATTAATATTATTGATCATTTTCATTTAGATTTAACAAAAGTCCTCTAATTTTCATATTATTGTATAAAATGAATTTAAACGAATCGCTTATTTTACAGCTCATTCCTTGATTACTTTTAAATTTAAATAAGCGCTGGATTAATAAGCTACATTTAATGGTACGCTAACCGAAATACGAATACGACTCGGCTCTAGTATTTTACATTGTAACGATGTTAATTTGAAATTTAATACAACGCTGTGATGAGTCGGTAATTGAGGACATCGCACATGATGCATAATTTCGTATACATTTTGAGCAATAAAATACATACAAACAATATTTGTGTAAGTAAAGTAGTAATACTATTAATGCGGAATAAGATATTTCTCAATGCATTCCAAATGACTTTAAGTTACAATTTAAAACAATAAGACTTCATTGAATGTTTCTTATAATTGATAGATTGTATTGTGACTTCTTGGTGGAAATGCATTTTAAGTATTGGATTAAATAATTTTTTTTACACTATTTATTTTAATTACAACCGCTTTAGAGAATTTATCATCGGGTAGTAAACAAAATGTTTTGATTATCTATATGTATGATTGAAAATGTGGATTTTGTTTACTACCTGATGATGAATTCTCGAAACCGGTTGTAATTAAAAAATATTTTTAAAATAAATAATGGAAATAGTGTAAAAAAATCTTTAATTCAATACTTTGAATGTTACTTATTCTTTCTGATAAAATATACTTAACATAATTAATAGGTAAATATTAAGAAGGATTTTATATAATTTCGCCACAACGATAAAATTTTTGAGTGAGAAAAGCCGCGTACAAAAGCCTAGTGATTTTTCTGATACTAATCAAAATAAATTATTAGATAATTACTTATTAAATATGTATAATTATTTCAGCGAACGATGCATTACAAGAAAGTTTTATTTCTTGAAGTAATTTATTCTAAAAAATAAAGTAAACATACAGAAAAATCTATTTTATGTGTTTTTGTAAGGTAAGGAAGCAATTCTACAATACCATACATTATCTCTTACGACACGTCCCTTCAGACCTCGAGGGTATTCCCGGACTAAGCTTCGAGATGGAAAAAGTTTAGAAATTATGGTCAATATTTTACAGATCCATTTATTCGTTGCTAGCTGATGAACGTGGCTTCGCTTGCATTCAATTTGGGATCTAAATATCAATAAAAGTTATCACAATCCAGCTACTAATCTATACTAATATTATAAAGAGGAAAACTTTGTTTGTATGGTTGTAATGAATAAACTGAATAACTACTGGATCGATTTTAAAAATTCTTTCACCATTTGCTAGTAACATTATTCGAGTAACATAGGATATATATATTACATTATGCTACGGGAGCGGAGCCGCGCGGATCAGCTAGTCTATTTATAAAAGAAATTTCATCAAAATCCATTCAGTAGTAGCAGTCTTTTTAACCCACAATTATTATCCAAATGATAATGATATTTTTATGCCGACATTATAGTTTAATAATGCATGTGTTTAATGAATAAAGTTAAAATTATGTCTATAATGTACTGTTTGTTACTGTTTATCCGCGTTTTAGTCTGTTATTTTACATCCACCGTTCTTTAAAGCAAGTGCGGTTTAAAAATGTGTGAATGGGAGCCCAGCATTCCAGGATTGGGCTTGCGTACCGGTGTGATTACCACCCCCCAGCAGAAGATCGGCGTGAATCAGTATTGCGATGTGGTTCGTAAGGTAAGCGGGGTCCGGGAGGTCTATTCCCATGCCATTCCTCTCCCATCTTGTTCTACTCCTCTCCCAATTGCCCATCATTAATCCTCTCCTCATCCTCTCTTCGTCCTTCAAGCTGGCAAGGTATCTTTGTCACTTAGATATTGTAAATGATCATGGGCTGCGGTCAGTCACTTAACATCAGGTGAACCGCATGCTCCGCTTATCTGCTTTAACTTAAAAAGAAATATAATTCAAGATACTTCTTTCATACTTGTATCCATATTCAGAGCTTGAACTTCTTTGTTGCTCAAATTTAAATTTGAAATTTTTCTCCCCAACAATTCGTGAACCAAATTTCTCAGATCGGATGCAAGTTATTGAACTTATTGTCGTACAAACATACTTTATATGCTCGCCTCGATGTTTCAAATATAAAATATTAAAAATGGTTTTTAACTTTTCAATTTATTTATAATTGGTATTTAAAATAAAGAATAGGAAGCATTCATTTTGAGTCTATGTTTGTAATATAATTGATAGACTGTATTGTGACTTCTTGGTGGAAATGCATTTTAAGTATTGAATTAAAGACTTTTTTACACTATTTCCACTATATGTTTTAAAAACATTATTTAATTACAACCGGTTTCGAGAATTGTAATTAAATAATGTTTTTAAAACAAATAGTAGAAATAGTGTAAAAAGCCTTTACTTCAATTGTAATCTTATCATTCTTCTGGACCGATTTCAAAAATCACATTCACAATATATAACCACTTTTATAACACAATTAATATTAGATTTAAATTTTATATCTTAGTATTTTCTTGTGTTTGTTTTAATGCGAGTACTTTCCGTATTAAATAAAATATTTTTTGATAATAATAATAATTTATTTCTTGCCAAAATTTTTCACATATTAAATTACATTTTACATTTTGGACCCCAAAATAGGATAGTCTGTATTTTGGGGTCCACGTAAAGGATTTTAAACGCGGTTTCATTATTTTACATAATTTCACAAATTTACAAAATAAAAGAATTATATTTAATATTTTAGCTTTTAAAAGCTACAAAAGAAAGCCTTAATTTACAAATAATTTGTATGTTTTCAGTATTATATCGTACACAAGCTGGTATATTAAATGTATCTCAGAAATTTTAACATTTGCAATGGTAACTCATGATGCATTGAAATCAAAGCTTTATTTCTTGAAGTTATTTATTCTAAAAAATAAACAAACACACAGAAAAATCTTTAAGCTTTTAAAAGCTACAAAGGAAAGCCTTAATTCAGAAATAATTTGTATGTTTTCAGTATTATTTCCTACACAAGCTAGTATATTAAATGTATCTCAGAAATTGTAACATTTGCAATGCTAACTGCAATTTGCCGCCGCTTGTGGCGTTTTGTATAACTTGAATTTATAAACATCTTTTATTTAATTATTGTACACTTTCTGTATCCAGTTACTTGCGTTTATTTTTATAGCAAAATTTTGGATGATTTTTTTTAAATGTGATTTTTACGTATAAACATTTATCCTTTAATTAAAGACATGGACTTAATCTCTAAAATTTAAATAAACTTCAATATTTTCTCGATTTATAAAGTAGTAGCTAAGCTCCGCGGTTTCACCCGCGTATATCTTCCGTTCCCGTAGGATTTTAGGGAATCTCTGTACCAAATTTCATCCAAATCGATCTTGTAATTTCGGAGCCTATTCAATACAAACAAAGTAACAAACAAATTTTTCCTTGTATTTTTAACTCGGTTTGGACCGACGGTTTCGGAGCGATTCGGAGGTCTTATATCAGGCGGAGTAAGACGTTTAATAATAATAATAAACGTTTATTTCAGGTATACATGCCCATATTACAATATAATAGTTAAGAATAAATAATTAAAAGATAGTCATAAAATTAAAAACAAAAACACTTCTATTATGTTACTTTTTGTTCTGCATCTGATGCACCATAAGCCAGTGTCTGAGGAACATACTGTAAGGGGAGATCTGAGCCACGCCCACTACAAACCATTAGAAGAACTGCCTACATTGTTCCAAAATGTAGCAATTCTACCACGCAGAACTGCAAAAAACAACTATAGGAACGTCACTTGTATTGAAAATAGTTTGTGTACAAAAACTGCTGATGGTGTCTTCGGGTTCACTAGACACTGTATCGTTGAAACGCGACTGCATCAATAAGGGTTTCCAAATTTTCCTCTTTATAATATTAGTGTAGACAAAACAAACACAAATAATATTCTCACTAATTTTATTTAGACGTAACCCTTGTATTGTTACCAACAGACTGCAATAATCTTTGTAAACAAACCAGAAACAGAGGCTGTAGAACAGTCAACTTTTTTGCATAGATTTATTACACAATTTTCAAGAAAAATTGTGAGCGAAGCCCCGTCGCTTCTTTGCAAAGCAAACTATCACAGCAATCATGAACCTTATCTATTAACCATAAGGTTGAAGTTTGAATGTTTTCGTCAAAATTAAGATGTGTCGACGTGTAAAAGGTTGAGGAAAAATTGGCATATAATGTATGCATCACTCAACACCATTCTATGGATTGTATTAAAGTTTTAACGAAGGATTTTATGAGCGGTGAAGCATGAAATTATTAATTTTCGAGACAGTTTTAGCATCGTGAAAGTATTTACATTTTCTCATTTTTCTTAAAAGCCTTAGCAGGCTAGAAAGTAGTTTAACAAATTATGTATTTTCATTGTGGCTTTAACAACAAATATTAAAAATAAAAAATAACTTAAAAAATAAATTTAAAGGGTCCAGTACGGGACCCTTCATGTGCAAGTTCGCCTCGAACTTGGCCGGTTTTTGTATACTTTATAATAGACCAGGTGAACGTCTGTGTCTTCTTCACGCCTAAACCACTAAACTGATTTGTATAAACTTTTGTAAATCCGGTGAAATTACCACCCCGAAGATCGACGTGAAGCAGTATTGCACTGTGTTTCATACGGTGAGCGAGTGCCTAGAGGCCTGTATTCCCATCCTGAGGTACTCCTCTCCCAATTTCCCATTCTTCCCACCCTTTCCCTTCCTCTTCCTTCAAGCCGGCATCTGCGGCACTTTGATGTAGTAGATGTTCATGGGCTGAGGCC
Source organism: Phoebis sennae (assembly GCA_001586405.1). Lineage (NCBI taxonomy): Eukaryota > Metazoa > Arthropoda > Insecta > Lepidoptera > Pieridae > Phoebis > Phoebis sennae. The sequence continues at coordinate 345,374 of LQNK01000366.1, read as the reverse complement.
GGTCACTTAACATGAGGTGCACCGCATGCTCCGCTTGCCTGCTGTACTATTAAAAATTAAAATAGTGAAATAAAAATAGAGGATTATCAAGATTTGGCTGCTGAAACGTATCTGCAATGGGTTGTAAGTGAATTGATATCGGGGAATGTTTTTGGCACATCTGATAAGACTTGGCCAGTTTTCAATGTTTTGCCAATAGTCCGTAGAATTTTCTGTTATGCTCTATACCAGTATTATACAGGGTGATCAGATACATATATTTCATGATAAAGATATATTTCTTTAAGAGTATAATATTTAATTTTTAATCGGGCTTTCAAGGTATTTTCCGAAACTATAAAGGCCATTGGAATATGTAAAAGACGTTACCTAACCCGATATTTAAAGAAGTGATGACTTATTAAATTCTATACCCGGGTCATAATTATTAATTACACCCGATGTGTCTTTTATTACTAAATCATTCAAAGCAAAGATTGGATCTTTTTATACACTGTTACTTTATAACATGTTATAATCATTGTTGTCGAAATATACTATAGAATATATTTTCATCTGTCATAAGCTTTCTTTAATCACTTTTTAAAGTGTACTGTTATTAACACAGATGTAATAACAATAAAAAGTTATTGTTCCCTTAATTAATGGTTCCCTTGATATAATCCATTTAATTCACAGAAGTAACCGGGATTTCTCGGGTAAAGCCTTACTCAAGCCTGGTTCCTCTATAGAGAATCTTGTGACAACTATCTCATTATCTAAGGCGTTGCTACAGACGACGGACCCCTCACTACTCAAAATTTTCTTTTGTCGAATAATATTATAAGATAAGTAGATAAGTATCCGGTTTGTTGCGATATAGCAGGAACAACAATCGACGTTTTACACTGAATTTCGTTCTCAGAACCCCAAATTGTGAATCTACCCAATCTGTAAAATGTATTTCTAAGATAAAAGTTCTACTAAAATCGATGAAAGACGACTAGTTATCGCCTACTTTACCGCTGTGGACATGTCGATCCAATTTTACTACTATATAGCGGATATTTGAAAATAATTTTTGGTACAATTTATTTCCACCGTATCATAATAAAACTGTCATATCAAAGTGTTTACTTCGGAAATATAAGGAAAGTATAAGCTTACATAGCAGTGTTTTGCGCATATCTATTATCCAGTGTCTCGTAGCTTGGTCACGCCCAGCTTTGCAAACAAGACAGAGTATACGATGTTACAGATATTTGAATATAATATTTTTTTATCACTAATTTAATTCTATTCTACTTTCCAATACTAAAATTAAGTATACGGCCGCATTTCTCTGTTTTTAAAACGCGATATACTTAACAACTAGTCTTTTTTTTTCAAGGTTTAGGTGTAAAATAGATTATGGTGGATATCGGTAATTTAAATTATTTATATTACCGAAATCCACGTGGGCGAAACTGCGAGTACCTTTAAAACCGTAAAGTGGCCTTAATAGATATAAACTTTGTTCCGTCTTTTTGGCCTGGAACCCTATTTACTACCCTATTACGTACAAGGTATACTCTCCCAATACCCTCCCCTTCCTTCAAGCCGGCAAGGCATCTGCGACAGTTTGCTGTTGTGTATGTTCATGGGCTGCGGTCAGTCACTTAACATCAGGTGAACCGCATGCTTGCCCGCTGTAACATAAAAAAATAAAAATAATATATCATTGCTTAACAACGTTTTATGTATCGTGTTTATCCCGTAGCGCTGAGTCTGATCACGCGCGATGCTCGTCTGCAAACATATGGATGTGAATACACAACGTCACAGATACTTGAAACGAATTTTCTTATAAACAAAACTAGCTGTTGGTCCCGGCTTCGGGAGTTATTTTATCGTTTTCTTTTTACTGACTTATTGATCTCAATTATTTTATGGTTTCTTTTTTACTGACTGACTTACTGACTTATCTTACTGATCTTCATTTTACTCCCTTACTTTAAGCCTTTATAATAGCTATTATAAAGGCCTTTCAATGACGAATACGATTTAAATCCTTATGCGAAAGTAACTTTGTTTGTCTGTGTATCTGTCCCTTCTTCACGTCTAAACCACTAAATCGATTTCAAGAGAACGGGAGATTAGATTAGCAAGTTAGATCGGGGGGCACAACATTAAAAAATTACAATCGTTTTTCATTTTACACGGTGTATAACATTTGGTGTTTATAATTTACTGTGATGGGAACATTAGAAAATATTATTAATTGTATTCATTGTCTGTATTTGATATTAAACATATCTTAGAAATTAACTATGTTATTTAAGTCTGCGTCTGTAATTAGAGGTATTATAATATTTACTTGCTTATCACAATAATGATTAATTCTCCTTGGAAGCTAAACGTTTATTTGCCTAATATTATATAAATGTTTTATGGATTAAGGACAATAATGACACAAATATGTAAAAGCTGTTATTAGTAATATTTATTTGTAGTCTTTGTTATTTCAAGTTTCAACAAGTTTAAGTTGTCATATTTATTCGTAGATGTCACCTGTCAATTGTCAAAGTCCTATACACCGCTTTAAGTGTTTTTATTCATTAGTAACACTTCCAGTTTAGTGCTCGAACGTCTTGTTGACGTCACGACCCAGTAACCCTCAGTTTCACAATAGAAACTACCTGTGATTTTTGATCAACTGATCTTATAATATATTCGTCAGTTATAGAATCACAGTAATCACAGTTTCTATAACGTGTAACATAATAGTGCATAGCCGACAATTTGTTTTAAACAGAAGTGGGATGAACAGTAAAATGTTCACAACCCCACTTATATTCATCGTGTTTACGAATACTTATACTATTATACTTGTCTGTTCCTACCCTTAGTCCGATGGAACGATTGACAAGACTGGCAGTATATCAGTCACAGGTCAATAGATGTTCATGGGCTGAGACCGGTCACTTAACATCAGGTGCACCGCAGGCTCGGCTTGTCTGCTGTGCTATTAAAAAATAGTGAACTAAAAGTAGAGGATTATCAAGATTTGGCTAGGGAAACGTATCTGCAATGGGTTGTAAGTGAATTGATATCGAGGAATGTTTTTGGCACATCTGATAAGACTTGGCCAGTTTTCAATGTTTTGCCAATAGTCCGTAGAATTTTCTGTTATGCTCTATACCAGTATTATACAGGGTGATCAGATACATATATTTCATGATAAAGATATATTTCTTTAAGAGTATTACTTGGATTGATTTTTTAATCTGGCCTTCAAGGTTTCTTTTGAAAATCTAAATACCATCGGAAGTACAATTTATTTTGACCGTATCATAATAAAACTGTCATATCAAAGTGTTTACTTTGGAAATATAAGGAAAATATAAGCTTACATAGCAGTGTTTTGCGTATATCTATTATAGACTGGCAGTATATCAGTCACAGGTCAGAACGAGTAAACACATATAAGGACCATCGTGACACGCGTATGTCATGTTTCTGGATAAGGATAGGAATAAGATAAGCGATTGGTTGACAAATGATCGATAGATGTCATAATGTATTTATTAATATCTGTGGACTGTCTGTTCTTTGTTCATACGACAGTACCGTTGACATGACTGACAGTATACGTTGCAGTTTAGAACAAAATATATTATTGCCGCTTAATTGATGTCAGATATTTTTGCTGTGTACGTGAGTCAGATATGATTGAACGCATCCTTGCGGCAGATATTTTTGCTAATCTGCCCATGGTCAGATATATATGCTGATTGAACATAGTAGTAATGTCGTATTAGCGGCATAAAATAACAAACGCGAAGGTGCTTAACAGCAAGGCGCGTGTGGCACTGTGCGCGTTCCTCTTGGAGATCCCAGAGCCCTCACATTTCTTGCGTAGATGTTGGGCACCGTTAGGTTTTAGTCAGAAGGAGTCTAACATAACCTATTTCCCCCGCCACGGTGAGGTATGCATGTAGGATTTACTCACGTATAAAAAAAGGTCTAAATTTTCATGTCGGGTTATAATAGGAGAAGCATCAGATACGTTTTCAGACTCAAATATTTCCCCAAAAATGGTCATAGCTCTCGTAATAATAGTCGGTGCCTCGGATAATTGACAAAGAAATATTCTTTCATTATTTCTATCGCGTATTTAGCTATTCGTTTCGTAATTTTCTCAGTTCTCTACTACAAGATTATCGCATTTGCATAAATAATTTGTTACAGTTATTGGTTACTGATGAGGATTTTATTTATTTCGTTTAAAATTACATCTACCGTTTTGCGTAAATTTATCTATATCCTTACTAATATTATAAATGAGAAAGTAACTCTTTCTGATTCTATCTTCTTCATGCCTAAACTACTGAACCGATTTGGATGAAATTTGGTACAGAGATTGTTTCAACTTAGACATAGGATAGCTTAGCTATATTTGCACATGGCATCACCATAGGATAAAATTATACAAAATTATTCCTAAAGTTCCCCACTGGACCTCAAATATTTTCACTCGATCTGAAATGTTCCTTTATGATATCAAGTCTTCTTAACTAACCTTAGGTACCCCAACCTGCCTTTAAATCACCTGCCTTAAATTAATCAACCTCATCCCATCTTCCAAAACTCTTCTCAAATCTCGCATCTTGATCTCTTGAGTCGATCTTAAATTTCCCAATATGATATCAAAACTTCCCACCTGATTTAGCCGTCCCCAAATTTTCTGAACTCATATCAAATCCCCCAAGACGTGTTCAAATCCCGTTACTTGATCCCAAATCTCCCAAGCCCTATTCAAATCTTCCAACCTGATCGCAATTCTCCCAGCCTGTCCTCAAATTCCCTGAACATAACTTCAAATAAGCATCTCCAATATCTTACTAGTCTCTATAAATAAATATAATAATAAATCAATTGTACGTTAGTCTCGCTAGAACTCGAGAACGGCTGAACCGATTTAACTATTTTTTTTATTTATTTTTTTTTCTTTATCTTATTAGGTACATTTACACCTTGTGTATGCCAGTACCATCGTACACTAATATTTATAACTCATTTTAGTCTTGAAATATTAATCGAAGTCCAGGAACCTTTTAAGAGAAATTTTGGATAGAATAGTAAAAACCATAATTTTATTATTTTCCATACAAATAGTTGATGTGTCAAATACTCGTACGTCACGTTCAAAAATGGTGGTATGTAGTTCGCTAAGTCAGCTAGTATATAATACTTTTACATACTTCTACATAAAGTATGCATTACTTTTTTAACTTCCTACATTGAACACGGTACATTTAATATAAGTAAATTCGATAAAACTTATAAGAGTTACTTTTAAATGCTGAAAAATAACTAAAATAACGTACTATGACACTCAGCGCTGAAGAACATCTAACAAGAATAACTTTATATAGAATTCTCTTTCGTTAAAACTTCTAAAGGATATGACTTTTATTGCAGTAGAAATTTCTAGAAATGCAATACCCATTTAACCATTAAATCGATTAAAACGTACACTTTAATATAGCACACAATATTGAAATCTATTTTCATTTAAAAGCGTTATGTTATAAGCATTAATTGTGTTTTGAATTTCAATAAATATTATAATTTTAGCATTTCTTGAGATAATTTCAATCAGAACACTTTATATTTAGGGAAATTTGCTTACAATCTACGTGTTTTTTAGTATGTAAATTAATTAGTTAATTTCACTTTAAATCCTTGTTTATTGGTTACTAATGTGTTTAAATTATGGATTTTACATAGATTGTATTTTAATATAACTGAGACATAGGTGACTTACGCCCAATTCTTTTAAAAATGAAACGAGTCATTTTACTTACGTACATATCCTACTAGGCGTAAGTCTAAAGCGTATCTTTAATAAACGTGTCGTTAACAGAACTACCAAAACTTGGTTCCGAATTGGCTATAGTCAGTTAGGTATAGTTTAGGTGAGTACAGTTTCCATTTCCAGTAGTTTATATTCGACGATATAACAAATTAGTAATTACCTTTTGAATTTTTGTATGTTTCAGAGAAACTCACGTAACAAAATATACTCGTTACGTTAATAGCAGACGTCGTTAAACGTTTATTTTAAGTGTGCCATTACTCCACTGAGACCTAACAGTGTAAAATGCAAAGCGTTCGTAGAAGTATTTATAATTTCATATAATTTTTCATTATCGTAACAAATGCGGTGAAATGGACTTCCCTAGACGCCATTCAATTTATATTATGACCCTTTATGTATGTGGAATCAATGATGATTGCTAAACAAAGGGATGATGATGGAGTATCGTGAGGTATGTAGAGATACGCCTTTCTTATTACGTGAAGTATTTTCTTTAGCATAGTAGTATATTACGACAAAAGTTCCTTAGATCCTGGTTTTTGTTCCTAATACTGTTAAATTGTTCAACAAAAATAATCTTCATGCTGTCGAATTCTTTTTATTTGTATAGTTCAACACAAAAACTCTCATAACTAAAATATAGTTCTTACTTAAATAGCAAACGTAAAGGCGCAATTGCATTAGTCGATAAGTCCATATGCAATTCACTGCTGTAAGAAATTCACCGGTCGTTAAAATGAGTCGGTTAATGTCTGCGGGGCTACCTGCATACTGCATAACGACCAATGGAATTTGTCATGCGGACTTTATAACAACCAGTGAAAACAATAATTCCAATGCGAGCTGTATGGCATGCGTTACAGAAATCGCCCACTTCCCGCATGTGGATCCAACCAACCATTGTAAATGCGCCTTAGAGGTTTAAAGTGCTATTATTCACATTCTCATATTTTCACATTATCGTAACAAATATCGATTCAAATGCGTTGAAATGGACTTCCCTTGAGGCCATTCAGTTTATATTGTACCCCTATATGTACATTTGTATGAGTGTAGTGTACGTGGAATCAATGCTGATTGTTAAACAAAGAGGTAATGATGGTGTATTGGAAAATGAGTTCGAAGGGATGCATCTTTCAAACAAAAAGATAATGAAGAGAAAATTGAACGCTAAACATCATGTGATTATAAAAATTCATGATTCATAGACATATCGATTTTGAGTACTTGTGATTCTTTAAGGTTATATTTTGGATTTTACGCAAACCTGCCAGCCTTAAAAGTATATGAAGTTGTTAATACCCCTTACTTTGCTCATGGTGTTTAAAGAAGAGGAATGTTAATACATTTCTAGACTTCATATTTACCGGTTTCATTCTCTGAATTCGGAATTATATAGAGTTGCTAACACTCCAAATTTGACATTGAAAGGGAAATACTAGGGAAGGCTAAGGCTGATCTCTCCACCCTGTGTATTCATTAAGAATAATCTTTCTGTGTAAGTCAGTCTTGGTGCAAATTTTTCATTCACATTCATCACGTTAGCTTTCAAACTGCATTGTTAAGTCAGTATTGTACTGAGTCGGCTATCACAGCTTTTGTTCTGAGTCGACGTGTTCAATTAGCCGTGAATGGATATGGATTTATTGTTTAATACATTGTTCATTATAACAGAAAGGACGATTTTTGACTTCTTATATAAAAGTAAGAGGTTTCTCCCTAGTGGATAATTACCATCGATGTCTAAGTATATAGAGCTGCTAAAACCACATATGTTTAATTGTAAAAAAAAAACATAATACATAAATAAACCTATTCAACTCACAGTCAGTATTATGGACATGGATGGTAATCAATTGGTCATGACAGCTTTTGTCCTGTCCAACATGTTCAATAAACCGTGACAATATGAATGTGAATAATACATGTGCTCTTGTTTGGTACAATAGGATTATTAAATTACAGCGGGATCGAATCCCGGGTGGGTCCAAAAAAAATGTTACTGGGATTTTTCTGACTAAGAAATCTCAGTAACAGCCCTGAGTCTGGAAGTTGGTGGTGATGGAACACCCCCGTGCCTTGATGAGCACGTTAAGACGTTGGCCCTGCGCCTCATCTCTCTCCGGTCGTGTCGGTCTGCCGTCCCATCGGGATGTGAGAGAAAAGGAATAAAGAGTGCACCTGTGTTTGCGCGTAAACACAGGTGCACTCTTAATATCTCCTGCACAGCTGACTAGTCTCTGTTGAGATTGGCCACTATGGGGACCTATTATTCATATATCAGTATGAGTGTACATGTAATACCACAAAATTTCTATACATATTCATCATGTTAACTTCCACTGCATTGTTAAATGAGAATTATTCACATGTTCTCACTGAGTCGGTCATGACAGCTTTTGTCCTGAGCCGACATGTTCAATTAGCCGTGTAATGGATATGGATTTATTACTGAATAGCGCAGTCTTTGTTAAACATGAGGGAATTTAATTTCATTGTTACGAACTCGATTTAGAATTTGCAAAAGAATATTTTTTGACGATCCTGAAAAAGGTAAGCTGATATGTGCATATATTATTAGACTTCACGTGTACAAGCTACAAGATATAAATTTGTAAGTATATAGAGTTGCTTATATAATGAATGAATGAATGAATAATTATTGCACAAATAAAGGATACATCAAGAAAAGTTATAGCAATAGAAGTGATAAGTACAAGTGGCGGTGTTATCGGATACAGCGATCTCTTTCAGACCGAAAAAGATTAAGAAAAGTTGCATAGTAGGTCGTGCAGTGCATACACACTAGAAAAGTATATATTATAATACTACGGTTTTTTTATCAGGTTGCTTGTGGAATTATCTTCTAGTCATAAAAATACCAAATCTTTTTGCTATATTTATTTTAATTTACTTTCTTTATTAGCTTGATTGTATTGGCAGCAAACCAAAGTTTTTAAGAAGATTAATATAATTAACGAATAACATCTATAGTAGAATTCAATAAATGCCTTGACCTGTTCACACAAGTCACTGATAAGTTCAAAATGATAACAACGTTATTTATTCTGTTAATTTCATCCTCTGTGTTAAGATATAGAGTCAATATTATAAAATTAAAGTTAATATTTTCAAATTTCCGCGTTAAATAAGTAAAATATGAATGTAACCATGCGTAAATTGTCATATGTTTTATTTCAAATTCTCGTGTTTAACTTTTGCTGTTCGGAGCCAAGTTTTGACGTTGAGCGGAAACTTCTTCGAGCATTAATTAAATATTATAACGATGAGCCACACCCATATGTGTATGAAGATGGTTTTGTACTAAAACTGGAGGTGAGTTATTTTAAATTTATTAAGTTTTAATCATCACGGCTTATGCTGAGTGGGCAACCTTTTCGAAGAATACATCGCGTACATGTTTTTCATGGTTTTCTTTTTCCTTTTCTTGCCTTGTTTTTTTGTTTTATTTATTTTTTAGACCTTTTTATTATTGCTTTTAGTGTAGATATTCTCGAAATAAATAAATGTTTTCTTTCTAAATTTATCCTTACCAAAATTTTGGGGTCTTGTTTTTCGTCTTAGCCATTAAATACAGATGCAGTAATTCTTTACTTATGTTTTCTTTTCGTCCCTTTACCTTTTGTTATCTATCCCGAGATAAGGTGTGGTCTTTGAATAATAAAATTTCTTCTTTTGTTTCCGTGTTGGCTTTTCCTTCCTGAAATCTTTTTTTATTCATTTCTTTATCTTAGAAAAAAAAGCATTTGATGTTACGGATTTCTATAAGCATATGATGATGAAATATACTTCGATTTATTTGCTAATATTAAACCATATAAATAGATATTAATGTTTTTATTTACATAAACTTCATTCAAAGTGCGAATAGTCAATTTTAAAAATCCAAATATTTTCATATAATAATAATAGCTCCCCAGACCGATTTCGGCCACGGTGGCCAATCTCAACAGAGACTAGCCAGCTGCACAGGAGATATTATAGTGCACAAGTGTACGCGCGAACACAAGTGCACTCTCTTTTCCTTTTACTCTCATAACCCGATGGGACGGCAGACCGACACGACCGGAGAGAGATCAGGCGCAGGACCGACGGCTTTACGTGCTCTCCGAGGCACGGGGGTGTTCCAACTTCCAGACTCAGGGCTGTTACTATGATTTCTTTGTCAGAAAAATCTTAATAACATTTTTTTTGGCCCCACCCGGGAATCGAACCCGGGACCCATCGGGCTGTAGTCAAAGATGCAACCACTAGACCAACGAGGCAGTCAAATAACACAATGCCCTCGCACATTTTTTATGTTATTCTTGTGTTTCTTTTTTCTTTAAAAGAAACAGGCATACTGTTTTATATTTTTTATTTTATGAATAAATGCATCTATCAATTGATCTACCTATTAAACATATTGTCCTTTTTTCAGGAGAATGATATTGGCATGTTTCATATGAAAGCCTTGCTGACTGGGAAAAGCAATATAGAAAATGGTGGAAGGGTAAATGTAGTCTGCTCAGCTCATATAATGGACCATGTTGACGGCATAATTGTTAAAGACTACCCTAAAATTCACCGAATTCATGAAATCTTAAAAACATAAAAAACGTTATTGTAACCATTGAATAAACTTTATTTATTGCAATCTTTTTATTCCGCTACATACGCATGCCTCTTTGAATGAAGATTTTATTGAGGTTTAAAATTGCGTCAAAGTATTTTTTATAATAACAACTAGCTGTGTCCCGCGGTTTCATTCACGTGAATCTGTTTTCGCTGTCCCCGTGGAATCTGATAAAAATTCTTTCTTAGCGGATGCCCGTCATAACATCTACCTGCATACGAAATTTCATCCCGATCCGTTCAGCGGTTTGGGTTTTGCGTTAGATCACTATGTCAGTGAGTCAGTCAGACCTTTGAGTTATATGCATATAGTTTAATTACTACTGTTTTACCGAGTCTGTTTTCCAATAAATAACTAAAGCTTGTACAAATCGCTTGCGTATTACCAAGGGTCTGCATGTCAGAAAGTGAATTATCTCCACTTACCCTAATTCCCGCTGGACGGCATTTCGTATTCCGTTGCATCTGAGGTGAAATAGTGGTTACGTTTACTATGAAAAGTTTTGATAAATGTATAATTACACCCAAATAGCTTCTCCAGCGTATTAACGTGAGTTTGAATGAAAACAGAAAGTGTATTATATTTATATTATATCTACTTGCCCTGATTCTCGCTTGGCGTCATTTTGTGGTTTTGTAGTTAGTAGAAGTTTTGATAAAATAATATTTCTTGGTCCTCTTGGTTGGGAGAGGACTAAAACCGGGCAGGAGAAGAAATGGGATAGGAGTACAGGCCTCCGGGCACCTGCTCACCGTACGGCGGGGGGGGGGGG
>LQNK01000366.1:294851-334111 GCA_001586405.1 Phoebis sennae | reverse complement strand
GGGGGGGGGGGGGGGGTACTTACACCGGTGCGAGCTTGGCCCAATTGTGCAATGCTCGGCTACCACTCTTTTATAGCTCAAGATGTTATGCAACAGATTATCCTTTGTCGCCTCTCATTTCACCCATAGATAGAAATGGGGTGGCGACACACGTATTCTAACCCGTCACCACACGGGAAAAAAGACTATTATTGTAGAGATAGGCGGTCTTATTGTAGAGATTGATCTAGTCAATAAGACCGCCCTTTGTTCTTTTTTTTAATATGTTGTTATATTTATTGTTTCTTTTATGTACAACAAAGAATAAAAATAAAATAAATAAATATCAAAGTTTAAATAATTATATAATTATATTTATCGAAATGAACTATAATAGAATACTACATATACATATTTGTAGAATATATTAATTTTAATAAAATATACAAGCCATAAAGAAAAGAAAACACATACAACACAGAATAAATCATTGATAAGGACGATTCATTTGTAAAACTTTTTATTATTTCATCGTTTCCCTAAAACAAAAGATAAACAGTAAAAAGCTATGGAGCAAAAGGGTTTAAATTTAAGTATTTGAACAAATTTTACGACAATTCTCGAAGTTACGACCTTTTCCAGTCCGATCCATTTAAATCTTGATTCAAAGGTGCTTCGTCGAACGAAATATAGTGCATTTGTTGCAAAAAATTGATATATATTGAAATTGAAATGAATATAAAATAGTTTGAATATGAAAATAGAAATAGAGGATAAATATTTTATTTAAATTATTATTTCATTAAAGAAATAGATCACTGCATAGTATGAAACAAAGTGTATATGCTGTGTATGTTTGTATTTAAAACTACCCTTTGGTTTTTTCTATACTAATATTATAAAAAGGAAAGATTTGTTTCTTTGTATTGAATAGGCTCCAAAACTACAGGACTGATTTGGATGAATTTCTGTACAGAGATTCTTTGAAACAAGAATGACAAACCATAGTTTTATCCCGAAATCCTACGGGAATATATACGCGGGTGAAACCGCGAGTAATAGATATAGTGGTTCAGGAGGAAGATTTATATGTATATAACGTGCATAATATAGTGCGTGCGAAGTTAGATAGTTAGGATAACATAAACAATAAATCAAGTAAAAAAAGTAAAATCGGATAAATATTCAAGATAAATCTCAAACTTACGACCGTCCGGTCAGTTTTAACCTTGATTCAGATGCCCGGGGAGCCAATGCAGTCATAATATATTGACCACAATTTCTCAGCTTTTTCCACAAAGCTTGAAATTTGTCCAGAATCACCCCCGGGTACATTGGTGCTCGGCTTGATGTATAGACGCCACATCGGGGTAATTTATCAGTTTTAACTGCTAAATTATGGGTATTTATTCAGTGTAATGTAGGAATAGATTTATTTCTATACACGGTTTTGGTTTTGGGGTAAAAGCGCCATCAGGTTTCACGTTGCTTTACCATAAAAAAGTTTTGAAGAGTTGGGTTTATCTCCTATCGCTAGAGATATAAAAAATATGGCATAAAAAGGTCGTCAACTAACTGCTTGTAAAATAAAATTCTTCTTAGTAAAATAAATCTGAATTTTTACTGGCGATGGTGGTCAGTGACTACACCATAGTTCATCGCTTAATGTACTTTTAGATTATATTTTAAATTTTATTTATTAGTATGAATACAGCGTTTTTATTAAATCAAACTACTACATAGCCACGCATTACAAATAATGTATTATTTTTTTTTTTAAAGATTCACGTAGAATATTAAAAAATATCAATAATAGAAAAGAACGTACGATTTGTTGAATTGGTTTTGATGTAGCTCTTTGCTAAATTTCTATATTACAACCGTTGATGTTACAAGTTATGAAATATTTAATAGAAAGCATTATTCTTACTATGGCTGCTACTTTGAGACATTTTTACTTTCCGGAATCCTTTTTTTGCACAAATCAAGACTGGGCAGCACTTCAGCATGCTTAATATATTAACTATTATTTAATTAAAATAAAAAATAAATATAAATATTCTCGGACATTTAACACAACGCCATCTAGTCGCAAACTAAGCAACGCTTGTACTATGGAAACTAGATAACTGATAGACATACTTAAACATACTTTTTTTTTGTAAATACATACATAATATAGATATTAACACCCAGACAGTAGAAAATTACAATGTTCATCACATCTTAATTTCCTACCCGTGGGAATCGAACCCACACCCTCCGACGCAATAGACACTGACGTATCCACTGCGCCAACCGAGCAGTCTATGTTAATTGTAAATAATGTTTTAACGCTTGTCTTAAAAACAAACTATGTAAGCTATACATATATCATTTGAGATCAGGACCTCACTCACCAGTGGCGCCATCTGGTGAACACAAAAACGGTAGCGCTCATTGTTCAAGTTTTTCCAACAAAACTGGACAAGCGATACGACATCTAAATAATAATTTTGTGTTCTTGTATAGAGTAATGAGACGTAGATTAAATTAAAGTTAAAAAGTTACGTATAGACTGTAGATGCTAGTGATCATAATTACTTAAATTTATTACTATTTAAGAAAGGAAAGTTTTAATTTCAATGATTCGCTTGATATAGTTTCATAACTGGTGTTTATTTTTGTCCTGTTATACCTTAAACGTAATTATTAGAGGTAAATTGCCCTTAATCATGATAGTAATGTAGTATTATAACGTTATTAGCTGAGCTTCGAGATAAATCATCCAAATCGGTCTAGTAGTTTTGGAGCCTATTCAATTCAAAGAAATAAACAAAAAATCAAATCTTTCCACTTTATAATATAAGTATAGATTATAAACAATGACAGCCTTCCGATAATTGTATGATAACTTATTAAAAAAAATTAAACATGATAATACCTTAAAAAGTGGCAATTAGCAGTATGCGGTAGTCATATTTATACACGTATTAACTTATTCGTATAATTTTTAAATCGATTCTCGTCTCTATAATTTATACAAAGTGTAAGTGTAGAGTAAAATCTCCACTGATTTTCAGTCACACCGTAATTAGTATAAGTCGAGTTGCAACCTGTACTGAGTTAGTCCTAGCCTTAATATTGCTTTGTGTGTCACGTGACCAATCGGAGATTCACGCACGGAATGGGGTGACATATTCCAAACATTTGTATGGTTAGAATTTTTTTTTCTGTTTGTCTGTTTGTCTGTTTATCTGTTTGTATGTGCGTCAATCACGTAATAACCACTGGGCAGATTTTGATAAAATTTTGCATGCTGATAGACCTATATTAGGTGCAACTTATAGGCTACATTTTATTTGAAAAAATACTTTTAGGGGTAGCTTTCCATACATATAAACGGAGGGTAAAAAAATAAATTCGCGAATACATCATTAAATGAGGTGTCATTGGATAGTCCTAACCTTAAAATTGCTTTGTGTGTCACGTGACCAGTGATTCACGCACGGAATGGGGTGACATATTCCAAACATTTGTATGCATCGCGTGCCATCCCTGTCGCTTTAAAAATTCAAGGGAATTGAAACCAAGTGACCCTTTTTACTATTTCAATTGTTACGGAAATGTTCACGGGAAATAAACGTTTAAAAGGAATATATGAATGTGAACCGGTTTGTAAGAGAATTTTTAAATCTTGTGTGCAAGTTTGGTCGCTATTTTCTTGATCGTATTCAAACCCACGTGACTTAGAAATGCTTTTGAATGTAATTTTCTCGTGTAAAGTAATCTTTATTTTTGTAAAGGATGGTATTATTCCTGCAACGAAAAGGGAGGATCCTCGACCAGTTCGAACCACAGAACTGGCAGGCCGTTAGGCCTCAAGAATTGATGTTTGGAAATTGTATATTATACATAGCGACGATAATATTTCAACATTGCGATTTAGGAATTGTGACGTCACATATTGATGATGGAGGTGACGTTCGAATTTTCGACTCTATTAGGAATAAATGACTTTGAATGTCGATCAAAAGATAATGTACAACAATACAAAATTAATTATAAACTATACTCTCTGGTCATTATCTACACTGTGCTAAACCTAAATTCTGATAAGCTTTTAATTAAAAGTTATCCTAACAAACTTGTCTTATAACATAAATATGAAGTAAACCAAATTTGAGTCGGCTTAGAAATATATTTGTATACATTGTAATACATAAATTTAAGTGTGCCCTTAGATTGCTGTCTATAAACATAATTTGCCACAGTCTAAATTATATATACAGTCGTTGCACGAAATTGTCACATCCTCAATCTTATTCCCAGTTCTTATAAAATAAAACTAGTCGTTTTACTTACGGCAGTACGATATCCTACTATGCGTAAGCCTAAAGCGTATCTATAATAAAGTGGCGTTAACGTAACTACCGAAACTTCTTTCCAATTGGTTGATTATAACTGCTCGTTATAGAAAACGTTTCATATCTGTTATACTATGATGTTCTGTCGTTTATAGGAACTGTGCCATAATCGTTTCTTGATATAGGAAATTAAATTTAATAGCTCCTCATATATAACTGTATAATAAAGGCAGTTAAAACATTATAATAATGCCAATGTAATGCGCTCATAATACCAACAGCGTACTGAAACACGTTTAAATGCAATAGTATTAACTGAAGCTTTTCCTTGAACTAAAATTCTGCTAATTTATATAGCTAATTAACATTAATGTAATGGTTGAGTTTTGGAGTTTCGGGTTTTAATAACGTTTTTGACTTGCTTCTAAGAGACCCCTGACTTTAGTAAAACTGTAATATTTATTTTCCGGATACGGATCCATGAATACGAATCATACTTTAAAATACCTGCAATATCATTTTATAAGTAAAAGCTATGAATTTGACCACGATTCCATCTCATGGTAAGCGGTGGTCTAATGCCCAGTTCCTATAATAATAAATCGACTCGTTTTACTTAAGGACAGTACAATATCCTACTAGGCGTAAGCCTAATGCGTATCTATACTAAACGTGGCTTTAACATAACTACCAAAACTTGGTTCCCATTGGTTGATTACCGAAACCGCTCGCTAATGAAAACGATTCGTATCTGTCATAACGTTCCGTTGTTTATAGGAACCGGGTGTAAGAGGTGTCTACCTGCATACCAAATTTCAGCCCAATCCGTCAAGTGGTTTGGGCTGTGCGACTATATATCACTATGTCAGTCAGTCAGTACGTCAGTAAGTTTTGAGATATTTAACAAGAAAAACACACATACAGTATAATAGATTGACGGTCACAAAAAAAAACATAAAAATATGTTTAATACTTTAAGTTGCGTTTTCAAAATTCAGAAGCAATACAAAAATCGTTTGGCACTTAAAGTATCCAATAGGCAATGCCTGTCTCGCGGAACCCCAATGCGATTGAACTAAAAAAAACTATTGGCTACAATGCAAAAGTAAGTTTAAAACTTAAAATCAAAAATTAACTAAAAATTAGAATCAGGTAAAAAAAACAAATAATATAACTCTAGTATAGCTTTCTTGTTGATAACAGTACATTTAAAACAGAACGATTATTCCTACATCAACAGGTACAATCATATTAGCAGGTGGAAGTTATCACTCGTAATAAAAGAGAAACCATTACTTATCCCATATAATATGAAAATATCGAGTAATTAGTTCCCTTCTGAAACCCAATTATTTCGGACAGGAAATCAACGCAGGTAAATGTGAAACGTCACATGGATACACAGAGAAAAAATAAAATTACTCTTGGAGTGTTTGGAAATGATACACGGCTGGGGTGGTAATAAATAAATGGGAATTGTTTGCGCCTCCAGTTATATGCAAATTGGGTTAGATATTCGATTTCCCGCGCTTTTTGCTGAAAATTAATTAGTTGCTTTTTTAGTTCGAGCGTTTGCTTTTCATTTAAATTGAAAATGTTAACAAGCGTTAGTACACCAATGCCTAGATATAATGTATTCTAATACTACACCTGAACTACATAATAGATGGCTATAGAAAGCAAAAAACTATATACACACGCATTTTTTTATGCAACAGCAGGCAAGCGGAGCATGCTGTTTACCTGATGTTAAGTGACTGACCGCAGCCCATGAACATAGACTACGTCAAAGTGTCGTAGATGCCTTGCCAGCTAGAAAGAAGGGTATAAGGAGAGGATTGAATATGGGAAATTGGGAGATGGGTAGAACAGGATGGGAGAAGAATGGGATAGGAATACAGGTCTCCGGACCCACAGCGTGGGTCTTTACACAGAACTTGTTAAAACATGAAATTACAAAATAATGTCGATTATATGTTACTGTATATAATTTCGTCTGTGAGGTTATTTTTTTATATTTTAGCTATGCTTTATATTTTAGTATTAATCCCGTTCTCGTGTGATATCTGGGATAAAAGTCATATGTCCTTTCTGGGGTTCCAAACAATCTTTGTGCAAAATATCATCCAAATCGATTCAGTGGTTTTGCAATGAAAAATACAGACAGAGTTACTTGAATAAGGAAGTAAGGATTTATAGCGTGGTTTAATACAATATATTTGTCCCAAAATAAATAACTCTTAGTTTAGCTGTCTTCATATTATGTCTAGAGTTTGTAACTGTCAATCTTAGCGCCTAACAGGCTCCCATAAAACCTTATTGTCTATAAATTCGCTATTTCGGAGTGATAAAGAGCTAAATAAAATAATAATGTACATCCACGGATTTTATGAGGGGAGTGATCTTGATTGAATGTTTTCAAATACGTTCTTAGACGTTTTAGGAGTTCGTTGATATATTTCGGGTAACAGAAGATAAATTGTGGACCCAGTTAAATATTCTTTCTAAATTAACGTTTTATGAAAAAGATATGCTGTTTGATTTGATTAGCGTTGGTGAAATTTTTCTTACGCATAATTATTAACATTATTTTAAATTCCTTGTTTTCTTTATGAAAAGTTATGTGCAAATTCCGGGAAGTGAATCCATACGTAAATGTATTCAAAGTTTCATCACAATCGGTTCAGTAGTTTTTGCGCGCAAGAGTAACAAACACACACACATGCATACAGCCTCAAAAACTTCCGCATTTATAGTAGGTTTAGTAGGTTATTGCCCTGTGAAATAACGGTGTTTGTAATAGAAAAAAAGTGAAAATAGAAAAATGTACGCATGTAATGTAATTTTCATAAATTCATGTTAAGGTACATTAAAATGACATGTTTTCAGAAAATTTTACGCTGTAGAGTGATTTAAAACATTAAGTTCAAAAAATGTTTACGTTTCGGTAAACGTGATACATTATTAAATATTAGACTCCATTAAAATTAAGAACTGTTTTTGAGACTTATTAATATCTATCTGATATATAAAAATGAATCTTAAAATGTGTTGGTAAGCGCATAACTCAACAACGACTGGACCAATTTGGACAATTCTTTTTTTTAAATGTTCGTTGAAGTTCAAGCATGGTTTTTACGGCGAGAAAAATTCGAATAAGTTTCGGGTCCACGCGAGCGAAGCCGCGGGCGGAACTCTAGTAGAGAATAAAAATACCTTTTAAAGGGTTTTAAATGCGGTTTATAATACTTTATTTTACATTACTGCTGATCTTAATTCTTTGAAAATCATTTTATTATTTTATTCTGTTAAACAAACACAAGAAAATTATATCTCATACATATTCTACATCTTTACTTATATTTACTTATTGACTAATATTCTAACGTGACACTAACTCTGTCTTCCTGTCTGTCTCTTCTTTACGCCTAAACAACTGAATCGATTTGGATGAAATGTTGTACACACTTTGAAACTTAGAAAGGACATAGTATACTTTTTATCTTGAATATCCCACAGAAACTGGAGAGATCCTGGAGGGCACAACTAGTTCATCAATATCGACAAAAGTATAGTTTTGTCCGTGCGTGATGTATTATGATATCGTGAGAAACGCACACGTAGACCATAAAACGTCGATTGAGAATTTTTATTTTTCTTTTTGTTATGAACATTCTAGAAAGATGTTTTATTCTGATCCTATACTAGTGGACAAGGAACAGTTACAGTCCAAAGAATACGTCATACAGTCGTTGCAAGACTGTCACATAGACAGCGTTTCAAATCTCCTTTGATAAATGTAGACAATTTTCGTTCGTGTCTTTCAAGTTTGACGATAAATGAAAAATTAAAAAAAACACGTCTTTCAAGGTTGACGATAAAGGAAATAATAATTATATTTTCTCACTGTTTAAACCTTACCTGGACTTCCAAGAATATTTCAAGACTAAAATTAGTTAAATTAGTTCAGCCGTTCTCGAATTTTTGCGAGACTAACGGAAATTGATTTTTATTTATATAGATAGATAGATTAGTAGTTACTAAACTGGTTAATAACTTGCATAAAAACTGGATCAAAAATAGTAAAAAATACATCAACATTTACCCCAACTTATTCAGCATTCTTTTAATATAAAGCGTAGTTTACTGAATAATACGTTTTTCGAATGCATCATATATTTCCTTGTCACATGCATGGCCAATTTGACTCTAAAAATGATTTATCTTTGCGAACATTAGTTCTGGTTGGGAAGATACTCATTTGTCACGATTTTTCATACCTGTATTGAATACGGTGAATATAAAAGCGATTTATCACTGTATATCAGTTTATTGACAGTTTTAGAGACAAACTTATAAGTTTCTGCTAAGCTTAAATTTCAAGATGGATTTTGCAGGCGTGCATTAAGTTTTTTATATGTCTTCTGTAATTTCCCTTTTTGTTGTCAAATGACATATTTATTAGAGTAAAATTCAAATACTGTCTAGATATACTGTTTTATCAACTTAGAAGTCATATAAAAGAGAATTATAATTAACATGAGATATTTGACAGAACTCTACCTGATGGAGAGTGAAATTACAATCTACATATACTAAATTCACTGGGTATATCTGTTTTTACTGTTCTCAAGGGGTTTGATCACGTGATCAATACGAAGATGGTGAAGCGAATCGCGGTCCAGTTCTTTTTTCTTCATTGCACACTCTCTATAGTAGTAAAAATAGAGATAGTAGGATAAGTCCCTAATATAACGTTACCCCTATATAATTATTATTGGCTTTTTTTAGTTTATTTTCTCTTTCCGTTAATTATTAGTAATTTTATTTGTTAGCGAATAATTAAAGCAATGTTTTAAAGTATTTATCGCTCACGTTCCCAGCCAAGCCATATTGGTTCCAAGCCAAGGTTTAACGATGTGCAAATATTGTTTTACAATCTGCCGAAAATATGAAAGGTAAGGGATGTAATTGGACATATATTTGAGTATTTCATTTATTTTCAAAATACGTAGAATGATACAAACTGCGGGAGGTTTTTAAAACAATTTTTCATTGTAATGTAAAATTACTAGCACACAATTTATTTGTTAACAAACACTTCAAAAAGTACTACTACTGATTTTTATTTTTTTAACATACATGTATAATTAAACAAAATACTTTTTAACGGATTTTAAACGCGGTTTATATATACATTTCTTTGCGAAAGTTTTTGAAGATGGATTTATAGATGTATGTTTTTTTCTCTTTTACGCAAAAACTACTGAAACGATTGTATATAAGGAACCATAGGCTATTTTTAATACCGACATTCCCACGGGATGAGAAGTTACGCGGGTGAAACCGCAGGGCGTGGTTTCTTTTTTATACAGAAAGAAACTCGATTCAAAGCAAGTTTCAATGATATTATCAATTTTAACATATACCTACTGTTCATTCAATTCATTTAATCATTCAATTCATAACAAAAACAACTTTTACAAACGCAATACGCGTCCTAGCAGAATACCAGCGCATTATGCTGAGCTAGGGTCTTATTATATGCTGATATAGGAAATTTATGTGTTCTATGAATAAAGAAATTATCTATCGTATCTATCAATAACATATACGGTAAAACCCTATAGCATTTGTCACTTCATAGATTCACTATACATACTTGATGCCTGTGAACTTAGCAGAGCATTTCCCAGCAGAGCATCAAATGATGAGAGTTCTAGTCGCATGCGGATGAGTTCTATAGTTCCTGATAGTTTTTAGAATTATTTTTGGCTTTTTTTGGAAAAAAAATGGATTTTAAAAAATGCTCTGCTAACTTCCGGAAGTTGGCAGAGCATTTCATAAAAGTCAAAACAAATAATTGTTTTTCTTCAGTTTCTTAAAGAGAATAATTAGTTCTATCTTGTAGGTAATCTAATAATAAAATCCATTCTATGGAGCGGCTGAAGATCTGCTCACAATTTGAATGAATTTTACCGTTCCATTTGAGGAACTGACGAGCACTTACTTCCGTATTGTAATTCCCAAGTCAACACGAGGCTTGTTTGCTTTTTGCCTTTAAAAGGTTTATAATTAATGAGGCTTGGGCCGCTAATGTCACTTTTTGTTCCTGTGCATACGGCGGCGTGTTACACCGTCATAATTCAGTGTTGTATAATCTTATTACCTTACGTGGCATGAATGTTAAGGTTCGGTCTAAGACGAAGAATAGTAGCGACTTGCTCTAGCTTTTTGTCGTTTCCACGTGATACGATAATCAAAGAAATATAACAAAAGAGGGTAAGGCCCTTCTCCCATTACGAGACTAGAAAGATACGCGACTCGAGTCGAAGATTTGTTGCATACTAGTTTGCAACTGACGTTCGCACATTACGCTACTAAAAAATGACAAATTTGTCATTTGTACAACGTAAAAAGATAGGTATTTTAAAGGCCTTCTAAACGATGGGGACAAATCACCTTGGTCGGGTCCGACAATTTTTGTATTCGTTCTACACGGTCGGGCGTTTGCTCAACTTATCATTAAAGGACTTTCAAAAAAAGGAGCAGGTTATCAATTCGACCGTATTTTTTTTAATGTATGGTGCCGCATAGCTCCGGCGTTTATGGACAGATTTGGAAAATTCTTTATGCATTCGAAAGAGTAGAGTTTCAGTGTGGTCCCATAGAAATTTGATTCAAGTCTGATCGTCCATGTGGAAGATATTCTTTATATCTAATGTCTCAAGAATATGGTAAATCATTATAACAAATATATAAAATCGGTCAGAACCTCTCGTTCGCCGTATTCGTTTTGCGATGACATGCGCTCGCGTCGGCTGTCGGGTAGGCTGCGCACCCGACCACCGACCGTCGGGACGAACCAGATAATGGTCGGCCAACCAACGTCTACATGGTTGATTTTTCCACCAACCCGACAAAGGTGACCTTGGTCGGCGGTTTGTCCCGACCGTATAAAGGGCCTTTTAGACATTTGTAAGAGACGCGACGCAAAAGAGACCAACACGTCGAGTCACGCGATACTAGTTGCGGACGCGATCAAGATTTTGCACTGACTTTGTATTTTCCATACTGTCTTTGTGACAACCCATTTTATTAAACAAGAATTTCCATACTATTTTATTGGAGACTAGCTTTCCACCCGCGGCTTCGCTGGCGTGGACCCGGCAATTCGAATTTTACTCGCCGTAAAAACCATGCTTGAACTTCAACGAACATTTAAAAAAAAGAATTGTCCAAATTGGTCCAGTCGTTGTGGAGTTATGCGCTTACCAACACATTTCGCGATTCATTTTTATATATAAGAAGATGAGCAATGATATATTATAATGTATAGATATATCCAAAGACTACCGTGTAAAAGCGACCATAAATGACAATGTCGTCTTTAAATAAAATAAAATAAAATAAAAAGCCTTTATTTCTATTACTTTACATTGTTTTTCTTAAATTCTATCTTTATTTATACAACATATATTCCACTTTTATACAGAAAAATAATATACCTTATCAAATTAAATATATAAAGTATAAACACATATTTTAAGTAATAGTCGCTTCTGCGGCGTAGGCCTCCCCTAATCCTTTCCACAAATCTCTTGCCCTTTGAATCCATTCTGCTCCACATCTTTCTGTAGAAATATCCCTCCAACGTCTTCTCGGTCTTCTTTTTCTCTCTCTCGGTGTCCATTCTGTTATTTGTTTGGTCCATCTATTGTCAATAAGCCTACATATATGCTCCGCCCAATGCAATTTAAGTAAACTGATTCTCATCTTTACATCCGATAATTTTGTTCTGTTTCTAATTATTTTTTTATTTACTTTGTCTGATAATCTTAGTCCGAGCATACTTCTTTCCATTTTTCGTTGGCATATAGTAATCCTTTCTTCATCTTCATGTCTTAAAGCCCATGTCTTGCATCCGTATGTCAGGCAAGGTAAAACACCTTGTTCTTATTTTTTATGCTGAAGTTTCTGTTTTTAGTATTTCTAGAAATACTAATCACTTCCTTTGATATGATACTTTCCTTTTATATTTTTATTTACAGAATGGTACATTTTCTAATTACACACGAAGACATTTTATAGTTTTTTGTCGTAACCAAGCTACCGTTGCTATGTAATGTTCTGTCAACAAACTCCGCCATTTTGAGGAGATGTGCTAGAGACGCGACGCACAAGTGACCAACACGGCGGGTTGCGCGATACTAGTTGCGAACTGGTAGCTTAATGTGCGAGGCTCCATTGTTATGTATGTGAATGACGTGTGACAGCTAGTCTTCGAGACTCAAGTTCAGTTCACGTCGCCTATGAGTATCGTAATGGGAGGAGGAAATCACGCGATTCTAGTTGCGTACGCGTAGGAAACCGGTAGCTTAATGTGCGAGGCTCCATTGTTATGTATGTGAATGACGTGTGACAGCTAGTCTTCGAGACTCAAGTTTAGTTTACGTTGCCTAATGGGAGAAGGGCCTAAGATAGACGTACAAAATGATATATATAATTTGATTCGACTTTTGCATCAACAGGTGTACAAGCAATGCTATTTGTATCCGAAATTTCATAATAATCCGTTCAATAGTTGCAGTAATATTACTTAGTTTTAAGTAAGTTGTGAAGGCAAATAAAGAACTTTTTATTATTATTATTTATAGTATGATTGACAGTCACAAACATTTAAATTTTCGCATTTATAATATTCATAAGATATCGACCAAAGGGCTGAACGTCGAAGATACAAACATAAATTGATCGATTTTCATAAACCTTATATTCGAATAAACGTTCTTTATATTCATATGCATTTACGATTCGTTGTGATAAGCCAACCAAGTAAAACCCGTCGTATGTTTTACAACTTCGTAACTCAATGGATGACAAATTATGGTAATTGCGAGGCCCGTCTCAATTCAGCCGCAGAAAACAACTTTTCTTTTAATGCTTTGACGAAATGTTCAATAATTTCCGTTATAATATATTGGATTTCTTTGATGTTTTTTGGATATTGTTTATCTTGCTTTGCGAGTTAAAACATTGCCATTGATTTAATATTTCAGGATTTAATAAAAATAATCCAGAGATTCTAATTCTATTCCTATGAACTAACTGTATGTGTTGAATTTAAAACGCCACAGTTAAGATTTAATATTCAAATCTGAAGTTTGAATGCAGTTTTCTGACTCGGTGTGATAAACGGTAACCCAGTAAAGCCGTTCGTATATTTTACAACTTCGTTACTCAATGGATGACAAATTATGGTAATTGCGAGGCCCGTCTCAATCCAACCGCAGGAAACAACTCTTCTTTTAATGCTTTGACGAAATGTTCAGTAATTTCAGTTCCATATTGAAATTATATTGAATTTCTTTGATGTTTTTCGCATATTGTTTATCTTGATTTGCGATTTAAAACATTGCCATTGATTTAATATTTCAGGATTTAATAAAAATAATCCAGAGATTCTAATTCTATTCCTATGAACTAACTGTATGTGTTGAATTTTAAAATGTCTCAATTAAGATTTATTAATCAAATCTGAAGTTTTAATGTAGTTTTCTGACTCGGTGTGATAAACGGTAATCCAGTAAAGCTGTTCGTATGTTTTACAACTTCGTAACTCAATGGATGACAAATTATGGTAATTGCGAGGCCTTTCTCAATCCAACCGCAGGAAACAACTCTTCTTTCAATGCTTTGACGAAATGTTCAGTAATTTCCGTTCTATATTGAAATTATAAAGAATTTCTTTGATGCTATTCGGATATTGTTCATCTTGCTTTGCAAGTTAAAACATTGCGATTGATTTAATATTGTAGGATTTTAATAGATTTATAGCAATGAGCGAGAGATTCTGATTTAATTCCGAGAACTAGAAAATGTATGTGTTGAATTTTAAAATGCCTCAGTTAAGATTTATTATTCAAATCTGAAGTTTTAATGCAGTTTTCTGACTCGGTGTGATAAGCGGTAACCAAGTAGAACCCGTCGTATGTTTTACAACTTCGTAACTCAATGGATGACAAATTATGGTAATTGCGAGGCCCGTTTCAATTCAGCCGCAGAAAACAACTTTTCTTTCAATACTTTGTTGAAATGTTCAGTAATTTCCGTTCTATATTGAAATTATATAGAATTTCTTTGATGTTTTTCGCATATTGTTTATCTTGCATTGCGAGTTAAAACATTGCGATTGATTTAAAATTTTAAGATTTTAATAGAAATAATCGAGAGATTCTAATTTCATTCCCAAGAACTAATTGTATGGGTTGAATTTTAAAATGCCTCAGTTAAGATTTATTATTCAAATCTAAAGTTTTAATGCAGTTTTCTGACTCGGTGTGATAAACAGTAACCCAGTAACGCCGTTCGTATGTTTTACAACTTTGTAACTCAATGGATGACAAATTATGGTAATTGCGAGGCCCGTCTCAATCCAACCGCAGGAAACAACTCTTCTTTCAATGCTTTGACGAAATGTTCAGTGATTTCAGATCCATATTGAAATTATATTGGATTTCTTTGATGTTTTTCGGATATCGTTTATCTTGATTTGCGGGTTAAAACATAGCGATTGATTTAATATTGTAGGATTTTGATAGATTTATAGTATCATTACTTCAGAAGAATTCTTGAATTTCAGATCCATATTGAAATTATATTGGATGTCTTTGATGGTTTTGGAATTGGATATTTTCTTTGTGTGTAAAAACAATGTTATTGATTTAATATTCAGATAAAATATAACTGACCCAAATTTCTAACTGTAAATAAAATGATATTATATTTAAATACCGCCTCTTTATTTTTTTTATTCTGACCTTTTAATCCCGGTGGAACGAATAGACTGCGTAGACACAGTTCTTTCAGTTTCAGTATTTTTTTTTATGATCACGAGAAAAAGGCAATGTATACTCTGAATTTATGGCGTATAATGCCATAGCCTATTTAGTTATAAGTTCGGTCTCGGACATTGCATTTCTATTAACTATTTTTTGGGTAGCGTCTCTCTATAAATGTATATATAAAGGTATAGCAATATATATAAAGTATGTAGTATATGTATTAATCTTTTTTTTATTTATGTTTCTGGATTTCTATCTCTCTGCGCTACCCGGACACTTCCACTATCAAAGGGCATCTGGTAGAAAATGCCATTTAGTTATTAAGTTCGCCTTTGTTGTAAAAAGCGATAAAGAATTTTCTATATATCTGTCTCATGGTTCGCATAAAAATATTTTTAATAGTTTATTTGTACATTAAAACACTTCACTAGTTCCACACTTGTATTATATGTGGAACTAGTGAAGTGTTTTAATGTACATCAATCAAGATGCAGTTCCATCAAGAGGTAACAATACAAAATATATAGTATTATGTAATCGAGCAATTCATTCGATTTGGTTCGTCTAGACTAGCGACATGCCCTCTGCACATCCCTTGGGGCATCACTGACCTCAACTTTGTGGTATAGACATTTCGGTTGTCAGCATTCTTTTATTTAAATAAGCGTAAAATATTATGTTACGTAAATAAAAGCCGCATTATAAACTTTCATTTTCATTTACCGAGGACATAAAATTAAATCAAAACTTGCGTGCACACAAATTTATGGATTACGATAAGTCTTTACACATTTACCTTGAAGGCTAGAAAAGAAAATATAGAGAGAGAGAGAGAGAGAGAGAGAAATATTTATTCAATGTAACACAAATACAATAGGTTCTTACAATAAATGCATAACAAAAAAAATAGATTATAATAGATACTAGCTTTCCGCCTGCGGCTTCGCTCGCGTGGACCCGGTAATTATTCGAACTTTTCTCGCCGTAAAAACCATGCTTAAACTTCAACGAACATTTAAAAAAAGAATTGTCCAAATTGGTCCAGTCGTTGTTGAGTTATGCGCTTACCAACACATTTTTCGATTCATTTTTATATTTAGATATAGATTATAATAGATAGAATTTAGATTTATAGTTACTAATTTCTCTCGTATTTTCTACCTTGTGATCAATTATTGTTAACGTTTACTTTTCTTGGTGCAGAAACAGCGAGTACGTGAGAGAAATACGTCGAACGGACTAATATCTTACTTGCCCGAGACGATCGATCATTGGAAGTGATATAAAAAGCACCTGCCTTGCCTCATGGGAAAATGAGATTTCGTTTCTAATATTACAGGAGATTTAGGTTTTTTTGCTTGAATAATATATATTTTTCTATAAGTTATAGCTTCTGAGATACTATTTAACTAAATGATTGTAAAAATTGAATTGTTGTTGTAAGTAATATAGTGTTGTGAGTGTGATAAAAGTATTTGATAAAAACGTAGGTTGTATTGCTTTTTCTTTTGCGAATAATACGGAAAGAACTTTATACGTAATGCAAATTTTGAACCATCAACTTTTTGAAAAATCTTAGAAGTTTATTTTGACATAAAATTGTCTAAGTAATAGTGATTTATTGGCTTCCGAACTAGTATAGACTATGTTTCGGTTGACAGAGGCTTCTCCCATTGATATGAATTTATGTATTTTTACAGAAATTGAGAAAGGGTGTTTAGTGTATTTTAAGGTAATTCTTTTTTATCAGTAGAACACTGTTTAACCGACTTTAAAAAAAGGAGGAGGTTCGAAATTTCACCGTATTATTCTCTTAATTTTTTCTTTATGTTACCTCATATCTCTGCCATTTATAGAACGATTTGGAGAATTATTGCATTCGAAAGATTTGTGTGGTCCCATAGACATTTGGTTAAAATCTGATCATCCATATTTGGTTGCCAAAAAATAGAATTCACCTCCTCACAATAAAAGGTAGAAAATTACCTTTATTTTATTTTTGTTGAAATTCGGTGTAAAATATTGTTTAATTGAAAATAGGTAAAGGCACCGATAAATAAATTAATTAAGAAGTAAGGGATATAAAATAAAACAAGTATTGTTAGGACATTAAATCATTTATTTCAATAATTTAATCATATAATATATACATACAATAAATTGATCTATGTGTAATAGCGGACTATAATGATATATTACCTAAAACAATAAAATTCCAATAGTAACGTTAAAATCGGAAATGCGTCGATGGCAGTTACAATCTTGATAAAAAAGAAACACTATTACAAATAACTTTAAAATTACGATAAGAAATACATTGAGATCTTGTAAATAGCTAAGATTGAAGTCTAACTTGAGCGTCAAGAAGATGAAATCGTCTAGAGAGACTAGAAGTGAATACTAATACATTTTGAACACCACGCGAAATTAAAATTTAATACACTAAGTTCCAAATACTCAATCGATGTTTAACTTTTGAGTCGCTTCAATATCTTATCCCTTTTTACTTTCAGTAATGAAGAAACAAGCAAGGGGTACCCAACCTTTTGGTAAAGGACCATTTTAATATCATCGTTGTCAACAGTGATCACAATGTAGGTATTTAGAAACCTTAACCTATTCAATAAGTTGGGTTCAAACCCGAGTCTCGTGTTTAGAAGGAAATTTGAAATCTTTCACGGACCACAGGTTGGTAACCACTGCTCTAAAGCGATTTTAAGAGTTTAAAGTTAAGTATCGTTTCAGTATTTGGGCAAGTCTCCACGGGCTGTAATGTCAAGTTGGATCCAATTTTTCCCGTGTCGGTCTCAAAATCTAAATGGAATGTTCTAGACCTTTCCAGGGGGTTTTTAGAAGCTGGTTCTTCCGAATATGAAATTGCCAGGCGCGTTGGGGTCCTCGGTGGAGAAGTACTCCTTCCAAAGTTCCTGGAACTCCTCCCAGGAAACATTTGCTTTGCCCTGTTGAAGTAAAAACAAAAACTCTGAGATTTTTCATTTAAATAAATAAATTATAAATATTCTCGGATATTTAACACAATCCAACATAGTCCAAAACTAAGCAAAACTTGTACTATGGAAACTAGGTAACTGATAGACATATTTAAACGTACTTTTTTGTATAATTTTAATACATACATACTATAGATAAACCTCCAAGACAGTAGAAAATTTCAAGGTAATATATGAATGTATGATTGTATGATTCAAATATCTGTATTTCATAAAAGAGTTTGTTTGAAATTCAAAACATAAAAGAACCCGTTTCTGTTACAATTTCTGAAAATCCGCGCTTGATTAATGTAGGTTTATCAAAGTATATTTCAAGGCTGTGGATTACTTTTTGCTTGCGTGTGTATTTTTTGTAATTTATGTGAAATAATAGCATCATTGGTTGTCAGAGCCAAAGATGTCTCTCCTCGGCCTAATTTGAATATTAATTTTTAATGTCTGAATATTTATATTATAAATGCGAAAAACGGAAAGAAACACAAGAAAATACTATAAATGCGAAAGTTTGTGAGGATATATGTATGTGTGTTTATTACTCTTTCCCGCACGTATGGGTTCAGAATAAGAGACAGCTACATAGAATAATAATAATTTAATTTACTTCTTTTAATCCCGAAGTTGTCGCGGGTTCAGATGTCATTATAATAGATTTTAGCCTGTCCGATATCGGGTGTTTTATTATCTCCAAGAAAAAGGTTTTTGAGTTTTGAGTAATTTTCATAACAAAATTCTACAGTCATCTAGTAATGTACTCGTATTTCTATACAATTTGCAAACCTTGGTAGGGTTTTTTTTGTTAGGGTTGAATAAAATAATTTCCTCTTTCCTATCGTTTTCAAGGAAATTGGGGTACTGTTGAAGTCGATATCACGGTATAAAGTATAGAATGTGTATCAGTCACGAAAAGTTTCAAGGCTTGTATACGGTTTATGACTTTCCTTCGGTACAGTATTATACTATAAATGGCTCATTAGGTTTGCCGTTCGTTATTTGTTGCGTAGAATCAACAAGGGGATTTTTATTCGAAGTACTTCTTTTGATACGACCTGCCCGAATTTGAATACTATTCGCTCAATGGTCATACTCATAGTTGAAAGATAAAATATATTGAATATACACGTATATATCGATATGAGCTTTAATTAATCCATAATATTATAAAGCGGACAATTTGCTTGTTTAAACGGGCTATACTTCTTGAAATTATTTATGATTATTATCATGGTTAGGTTCCTGAGAAATAATTATTGTTCTACTAGGCGTATGAAATCACGGGGCACAACAAAAAGTAACGTAGTTGGTACATAAGTATATACAAATTTTAAAACACTTATATCAAAGAATTATTTTTCATAATTATCATTTACATGTTTGAGGTGATTTTAATTAAAAAATATCCTGACTTATGTATCGAATGACCGATTTATCATCGCCAAAACTTCTGAGCTAATGACTTACAATTTGAGTACGGTTCATTTTATGACGAATCCATTAGGACAGGTCATTAAGGGATGCAAGTTTCTCCCAATTTTGGTAATTGAAAACGTACTACAAGTTATGTAGAAGTTACAAAGTAAACACCTAGAGTGACGCTGCGGATAATTATAGTTATATTAAAAAAATATCTATATTATATCATCACATGTGTGGTTTACTTTGGATCTGCATATTATTTCTATGGAGGGTAATATATTTTCAAGCACTTTAATATTAACTTTTCTAAACAAAAAACTGGGATTTTATTCCTAGGAGATTATCTAGACCATGATGCTTACAGCAGCCTTATATTCCTACGGATTGAAACCGTAGGAGGAGCAGACGGTGGTGAACTAATGGCAGTTGTTGGTGCCGTCAGCGCTGGTGTACTCCAGGGTTCTGCTATACTAAATACGCAGTTGTATTGCAGGGTTCAAGTTACCTTGGCCATCTTGCTGAAGGCAGCCTTGCACTCCTGAGGGTTGATGCCGTATGAGGAGCAGACGGTGGTGAACTCATCGCAGTCGATGGTACCATCAGCGCTGGCGTCTTCCAGCTGGAACATGAAGTGACAGTACTGCTGCTGCCACTTGATGGGCTACTGAGCACAATCAATACTTCCTTCAGCGCTGGTGTACTCCAGGGTTCTGCTATACTAAATACGCAGTTGTATTGCAGGGTTCAAGTTACCTTGGCCATCTTGCTGAAGGCGGCCTTGCACTCCTGAGGGTTGATGCCGTATGAGGAGCAGACGGTGGTGAACTCATCACAGTCGATGGTACCATCAGCGCTGGCGTCTTCTAGCTGGAACATGAAGTGGCAGTACTGCTGCTGCCACTTGAGGGCTGCTGAGGGGTTCTGCGCGTAGTCGTTCCACATGGAGACCCATTCTTCTACGGACACCTGGAGAAGGATATTGTTTAGAAATCTATAGTAATGTTATTAAGAGGAAAGATTTGTTTATTTGTATTGAATAAGCTTCAAAATTACAGGACCAATTTGGATGAATTTTTGTTCAAAGCTCCTTTGAAAACTCAGGAATGACAGGATAGTTTTTATCCCGAAAATCCTACATTATAAGTCATTCAATAATTTATACAAAACAGTCAAAATTAAATAATTTATACGTCTCAAGAAATAACACATTTTTCTCTTCATAGAGCTATAATTCCTACAATATCTTTGTATAAAAATCAGCATTTGAATGTTGAGAAAGAATAAAAAAAACTATTTATGTTTTGAAGTTGTATTGATGCAAAATATTTGATCGTCCTTGAATACACAAAAACATGCCATAATTATTGTCTAAAAGTATCTTTATACGACCACCAGATGAAAACACAAATGCAAAAACTAACATCAAATTATAGGTAAGCTATACCTAAAGTTAGTTTCTAACTAAATATTTATGTAACCTCACCGGGCACCCTTAAGCTTACCATCCACGTATCCAATTATTTTTGTAAAATTTTTAAAGGTCCTGTAAGTACATAATCCTTAAGAAATACAACCCCAAAACCAAAATGATTTAACAACGTTCGAAACCTTAACTCATAGGTCAATAATCTTTTGGATCTTTAATCAGAGCAGATAAAGGAAAGATAAAACAATGGGAAATAAACCCCGCTTAATTCTGTTTATATAGGTTTTCCGTTTGAAGGCTAAACCTATTTTCTGAGCACAATGCTTTAATCCTTGTTATAAAGTGTCTCGGGAGGTTTACGATGTATTGGGAGTTCTTTTTTAATACAAGTTTTTATCGATTATAAAAACTGTATTTTTAAACTGAAAGTCGAACGATTAGAGGATACGAAATTCCGTTCGAAATTATGAATAAATGTAGTTTAATTACAATAATTATATGCTCAAAACATGTAAAACCAATTTTAAAGTTATTTTGTTTATAATTATTTCTGTATATTAGAATTATAAAAAGTCGGTAAGTTTATATAAATTTCTAAAAATTACTAGAACAAAATGTATTACACATTCAAATTCAACTAATCACGCTTAGCCTATTTGATCATTATGATATTTATTTGCATAATTATAATATATTACTGTATTTACATTTCACATATTATTGGATTATGCAATAGAATTGAATTTCAACGCAAACTACGTCCAACAAACTATTTATGTAAACTTTGCACAGTAAAGATTAACATTTAATCTTTATTGCCGTAATGAATGCAATATTACGGGCCATTTAAAGTGAAAAATGTGGTCACAATGATTAAATGGAGATGGATTTCATTTTACGGTGGTCGCGACAAATGGGCTATCTCATTCCACCTGACATCCGTCCGTAAACATTATCGTCATTAATGGATCAAAAATGTGTAATACATGAATAAAAACAGGGATTCAATACAGGCATCTTCTTTGTTGCTTAAGAAAAATGTGGTTCATCTAAAAATTTATTTGTTAAAATACTTTAGCTTTACATAAAAATACTATTAGGTAAATCAATGGCTTAATAACTTTAAAAATAGCGAATCAACATAACGTCCATGTTCAATTCTTTTTTAATTTAAATTTTAACAAAATGAAAATTTTACGTATAGGACATAGGTACACAAATTTCAATGTAAACATTCACAATTGCCTTTTGTCAAAATTAACACAAAGCTTACACAAGTTCTGTCTTTCGCTGAATTGATGGGAAAAATAGTTGAAGCAGAATTTCTTCATATTGTCAAGTTATATTTGAGTTTCAAATGAGAATAATTGACTTTTTAAGTTTTAAATTAAGCAAAATCAGATATTAAGAGAATTTTTAAGACAATTATTATTATTCAATTATAAAAAATTTAATACCTAGTGAATTTCATTAGAGCTTTACGTAGTGAACATGTTTCTTATTATATATTAATTTTATAATGGATTAACTTTTATTCCTGCAATCTATAATATCGTGCAAACAAAATTTCCACAGAAACAAAAAATATATATAAAAACAACCCATAATAGGAATATGCATTAATCGTAAGTAAACCCTCGATCTCTCATGGGTCCCATTTTCATACAAACAGCATTTACGATCAAATCGATTACCGACCACCAAGAGATCGTGAATATTAACTCCCACATTATCCCTATAACACGTACTTAAGGGACTCCATGAGTGCTATAAACATAAACTAATAAAACCTAGTAATATATGTATATTTTTTACTGAAAATGTGCCGATTTATCGATTTCAACTACTGGAAGTCTTAGAGCCACAACATAAATATAATGTCAGAAAGAAAGATAGAGATATTGACAGAGAGAAAGTGGCGCTGAGAAATAAAAAAGAAATGGAGAGGGGAGGATTAATTTTTTTCCCAGATTGCGTAGCCCAGTTTTTGCTAGCAACATTTAACTAGAGGCATAGATTGCGAATTTAGTAAAATTGTCTATGCTTATTTTAGATATAAAGATTTAAATCAGAAAAATGTCAAAATACATCCTCGCAGTTTGTAATACATTAATGACAATATGATAACATATTGTGTTATTCTTTATTTTTAATGCTTTTGTAATTTGTATGCGGCAATGAATACATATTTTTTTGTCTTATTAAAAGTGGCAACTGAACATTGAATTATATATTTTTAATACCGACAAATGAAGTTTGGTTAAGGGTACTAATTAATATTATTAATTTTAAATGGCATTAATTGTAAAATTTAAAACTTATTAATTCAAAAATTAATTGTGTGGGGTTATTTTTTTGCACGTCAAAAATTTCTCGAAATTTTTAAAATTTAACACCAACTGTATTATCGAATTTGAGCAATAAAGTATTTTTATTAAAAACCATTGTAATCTGTATATAACATTTGGCTTACTGGCAAGTGAACTAAAATTAAACCATTTTAATCTGTATATAACATCTGGCTTACTGTAACTGGCAAGTGAACTAAAATTAGCCTATAGTTCGGTAAAATAGTCCACATTTCAGAGGTCACGAATGAGCTTGACATGCAGTCGAGATGACTCTTTACTCGCAGCTTTCAGAAGGCTCTCGATGTAAGCTGCGAGTGATCTGATTTGGTGAGTCGTAAAGCCTAGAATTTCAACGATGGACTTAAAAGTTCACGCATGACTGAGGTCAGTGAGGTAAAATTCAAAATAATGTACTTAATTTTATTTGTATTAAGAAATTCTGGAAACTGCACATTTATACAGTTCTCTGTAAGTTTTGTTTATATGTTTTTGTATGGTGTTATGATAAAGAATATTAAATAGATATTTTTTTTTCTTATGAAGTCCTATAGAATGTTTTCCTTATTTATATTATAATCTAGCCACTTATTAAGATAAGTAATTTGACTCTAACTTAAATTACTAATAATTGTTTTTAAGAAAATGTCCAGTGACATATTTCTTGTCTATATTAAAAGACACTGTCATATTGTGTTCTTTACACTGCACTTCACTGCACTTATTGTTATCTTTTAATTGCACTAACTCAAAAGATTTAGTTTTTTTCAGTCTTTTACTATGTCCGTGTTATCAACTGATAGATAGATAAATTTCTATAATCATAGAACATAAATTTCATCGCATCGCGCACACAAAGACTATTTTAGGCATAATAAGAATTAAAACGAAGCTCATTAATTTATTTTAACTGCTTATTAGTAAAGCAGAGAACTTGATACTTTTTCCCATTAATAATTTATTTTCAGAGTAATTAAAACATACATTTACGACATAGAACTAACTTTATTCCAGGACCAGCCATTCTGTTAGGCCTTTGGTATTTTCTGTTCATTTTATTATTTAATTACATTGATTGTGTTACATTACCTGTCCATCTTTGTTGGAGTCAGCTCGTTTTCTGAGCCCGTCCCATATCTGGATCATGACTTCATGGGTTTCTGTGTGTTTCGCATCTCCAGCTTTCCAGCCGCGAAGACTGCAGATTTTCTATATAAATGAACATTTTCATATAAGATTATACACATTGTATATAATATAGATAGTGCCATCCACGACGACGCGCCCCACCAATTTTTGAAATTTAAATATTTTACTATGATCGCAATGCTTTGTCCTGTTAGTCTATTTATTTTAGTGTGCGTGTGCACACATGAGTAATGAGTGTGTACCTGTAGTACTTCACACAAGCGGACGCTTGCATACATATACTGTCAACGATTGAAAATAATAGTGAGAAGCATCTTCGTGGAAGAATTTGTCTATACACGAGTTTTACTAAAGTAAAGTAAGAAGATATAACTACTTGGGCTACCTATTGAGAGAAGCAGAGACTTATGAATTATGAGTCTAATAGTTTTCGAACTTCTTTCGAACAATCGAGAAAAAATAAAATTCGATATATGTATTCAACATCAAATTGTGAAATATGGTCAAATTGATAATTCCAGTAATTAAATAATTTAATAGTCCCATGTGGGTGAGTTCCCAGGATATAAAATATGGACTTTTGACAATTTTTGAATTGAAATGTACATAACAGTTTTTCATCACAGAATGTCATTTATACTTTTATTCTAGGGTCTTTCAGTGAATTAATATTTCAAGATTCGTTAATTTTTATTCACCAAAGATTTTGAAATAAAATAAAATTAAAAAACAAATTGTTATAAATAGTTATGTTGATTTAACGATAAGTGAGCCATCGTATAATTAAGTTGTATTAAAACGGTTTATAATTACTGTTTATTTAATAATGATTATTTAATTCTTTAAGCTGCTATTGTATTGCTTACCTCTATGGCCAACTCGAAGTCTTTTCTTTCGATGGTTCCACTTTGGTTGACATCTAAAAATAAATTAAATTGATAATTTCATAAATTTTAAATTCACAAATTACTACTGTAATTTATGTATTTGTGGGTATGCATTAATTATTCGATAACATTAAGAGTTACAGTTATAAAATATATGTGACCTCTACTTTGATACTTTTAAAGTAAAAGGCGTCCACAATACGCATCTTACGTATCAGATACTTTATTTAATAGTATAGAAAATGCGTTGCTTACGATGCGGACCAGTGGACGCACTTGTGTAATTTAAATAAAATTATATTAAAAAACGTGTGTCACCACCCCACTTCTACCCGTGGATGTCGTAAGAGGCGACTAGGGGTTATTTTGCTGCAAAAGATCTTGAGCAATAAAAGAGTTGGAGCCGAGCATTGCACAATTGGGCCAAGTTCGGATCGGTGTATTTACAAACTCCCTAGCAGAAGTCCGGCGTGAAGCAGTATTGCACTATATTTTCTAGCATTACTCATCTCCTTATGCTCCCCTTTCGTCATGCCCGCAAGGCATCTGCGATACTTTGATGTTGTATATGTTCATGGGCTGCAATCAGTCACTTAACATCAGATGAACCGCATGCTCCACTTGAATGCTATAGTAGAAAAAATATTACGATGCGTCCAAAGCATAAGATACTGACCTTATTATTAGCTTTATACTTCATGAAAATTTTAATTCTAATAGTAAAAGTAATTAATCTTACCAAAGAATACGTTGAAGACATACAGGAGCTTCTTCCGTCTGAACTCGGAGATGGACATGTTTGATCTGTAACAAAAGGAACTAGATTTTAGAACATTTATCATTTGTAAAGGACGTAATTCTTAAGTGAGTTCTTAAAAGATTTGAGTAGAGGTGAATTCTAGGTACGATCTTAAAGTCCTTTACTTATAGAGCGACATTTGTATATGTACAAAAAGCTCTCTAAATTAAAGAAAAAAAAGTCCTTTTTCGCGTTATTTTATAAGAGATCTATATAGGATTGGACCGTGCTTAAGAGAGCACGTAAAGCCGTGGGTCCTGTGCCTGATTTCTCTTCGTCTTCCGTCTCACCGGATAATGAGGGTAAAGGAATAGAGAGTGCAAACATGTTAAAAAGTAAAAAAAAATATTTGCAAAAATATTTTTCTTTTGTCTCTTTGTCAAATAATTTAATACTATTTTTATTTATTTTAATTGACTAGTAGATGTTGTGTTTTATAACAATCATCCCACTCTGTAAAGTATCGACATTTTATCAAGCCATCGAACTTATTGCATGTTTATAAATTTCAAAAATAATCAAAATCCGATTTTCTGCTTTAAAAATTTTAATGATTGTTAACTATATAAAATGTTTACTAAACAGTATATTTATTACCTCTTTACTACAAAGAAATACTTATTATATTTCTTTATTATTAAGTAATACTAATATTAGGGCATCCTTAAGAACCTCATATTAAGTCCTGTAACCATTTTAAAAGAAAAATAATTAAATCGTCTTAATTGAATGTAATCATGTCCGCTGATTCACATGCAACGAAATTTTTAACAGAATGTTGTTTTAGCAATTTGTTTTTTTTTTTTATTTAAGGCATTAACAGTCAATTAATTAAGTATTTACTACTTAAAAAACAAAAAAGGCCCATATACCGTTAAAAATATATGTCATATAAGTTTTCATAAAGTATTTCTGTCTCGGAAACTCAATTACTGCAATTCTGATCGGGCATCAGCGTGAAGTGACATGTTTTATTAAAATACGTTTTCAATTAACGCTTCCAGAAAAATTTAATGAAGGTATGATAGCTTGTGTGTTATTTCATAATTGAATTGAATTTTACAGTTTTCAATTAATATTGTTTAATTTTGCAGTTTCTATTTAAAATGTTTTTTGAGGTTAAATAGTTCTATGTAGTTTTAAAGTAAATAACTTAAACACCGCGTGCTTTTAATGAAAAAAGTAATGCGCTGAATCCTACTAATATTATAAATAGAAAGTTTGTGAGGATATGTGTATGTATGTTTGTAACTCTTTCACGAAAAAACAGGTTCTACAAGACCGATTATAATGAAACTTGTTATACATATAGTTAAGGGTTCAGAAAAACGTATAGGCTACTTATTATTCTGGAGTTGCTACGGGATCAGAAGTGACGCGGGTGTAACCGCGGGCTGGGGCATGTAATATGTAATAGACGATAGAAAAAAAAATTATATAAACTTCATACAAAGTATTCAATTCAAAAAAGCTACCATCGCTCAGTACGAAAACTTGATTCTACCGAGAAAATACTGGCAAGAAACTCGATAGTCATTCCTCTTAAATATAGATTAAAATAGAAGTATAAATATATGTTATACACAGATAGATTAGGATGAAGTAGATTCAGGATTATTCAAACCAATCGCACCAGGTGTTCATAATCGCAAGGATCGGTTTACACAAGTAATAGTTTCGGTAAATTATAGCTGTTCCGACCTTATGGCTTTGTTTCTATAACCTATCGATTTGTTAGTGATTGCTTTTAAGTATTGGGATATCTAAGCAGTTTCGTCTACGTAGAAGCGTTATGCTAGATAACCCTTATTATTATTCAGGAACCTGCTCAATGGCAAATGCTTCTGGTAGTCTAAAATTTAGCGAGTAGTACAGGATGTCTTCGCATAGCACTCGATGTCTACACGTAGCATGACAAGTCTACGTGTTCCATCTGATCTCTACGCGGAGCATCAAGAGTCTACTTCGTAACACCCAATGTCTTGACGTAGCACGAGAAATCTAACACTCGTATTCTAACACCCGTATTCTAATACGTATCTGGCGCATTCCTCGACTTCACTCAACCTCTATCAACTAAAATTTACATTTTGAGTAAAATTTACAAGAAAATTTCGAAGAAGAAAATTTAACACCTCCATCCGTTACTTCGATCTTTTATTAAAATATTATATTTTTATCATACAGTAAATTGTCATTCGTTATATTTGACGTAACCTGAGTGAAAGTAATATTAAGGTAACTTAGAATACGGGTGTAAAAAGTTACCTTAATTCTACTTCCACTCAGGTTACGTCAAATATGATGTATGACAAATTTCAATCGAAAATTTATGATTAAAGTAACATAAAAATATAATATTTTAATAAATAGATCGAAATAACGGATAGAGGTGTTAAATTTTCTTCTCGGAAATTTTCCTTAACCTGAGTTGAGGAGTTTTTTTGACTCACTAAAAATATTTTCTGATTATTAACTGTATATAACAGATAAAATGGATTCTTCAAACCTATGTACCAGGTGTTCATAATCGCAAGGATCGGTTTACACAGGTAATAGTTTACGTGAATTATAGCTGTTCCGGCCTTATGGCTTTGTTTCCATAACCCATCGAAATTGGTACCCTCAGTGATCGGATATTGCTTTTGAAAATTAGGGTTTGTTGGGGAATCTAGACGAAGTAATAAATGTTTATGGGACATATTCTTGTTATATTATAGTGCTATGGAAAATTTGGGATACATTTAACAAGGCTTGCTTACTAGGACATTAGAAAATTACGGTCTTGCTACAAAAAATTTCAAGAACTGTTCAACAGCTGTCTTAAAAAAACTTGACCAAAAATTGTTTGGTAATTTAGTGGTATGGTAAATCAATATTTGAATAAGTTTTGTAGCAAGGCTGCTTGTCTATACGCGTGTTTATTATAAGAAAGGTGAACGGGATACATTTTGTAGTTTAGTAACAGTACAAAAGTTTTGAGGGTAGAATATATAAACCATAACGACGAAAATATTTCAAATAATCTGTATTTAAATTGGCGAATATTATCCTGCCTTATATAAAATCTATTAAAATCAATCATGAATGAATCGTAATACAACAATGTCTGCTTGACTAAATTTCATGTTTCTTTTACATCCTCAAACACATTTCATTGAAATAAAAAAATTAAGAATATGTCGTTTGCTAATATTCAATTATGAATACGACTAGCTACACTGACGTACGTGCTTTTTTAAATATTGTTTTGGTATTGTACCAAAACATGAGTTTAGTCGCATAAATTATGTTATATATATTATTATGTTTATCCTTTAAGTGAAGCCGTAGCTGGAAACTTAGGGTAACGTGTGTAAGTACGTAAAAACTTCAGTTTCGATGGAGCATGTTTACGAGACAGCTGTGCTACGGCTTTTGTAGCCTTTCTTGTTTGAAACATGCATTTTGCTTAGTACTTGTTAAATGTTTATTTTATATGCTTCTATATTATATAAAACTATTAAGTTTTAGTCATAAATGTATGAGGACAAAGTCTGTTTTTGAATATTCCTTAAAATATGAAAAAAAAAATTGAATTTTAACGTTGATAAAAATTATCTGTAATAAAGTTTCAGAGTTCATTTACCTTATGCCTCAAAATTCACTGACTCTTTTTTTACTATTGAATAATTGATAAAAATTGCAGAATTGCTGAACGCAAATATTCATAGAGTAGTGAAGAGGAATGTTTGGATAATTAATGGTGTAACAAGCAAACCGTTTGAGGGAAATAGCATCAAAATCAGAGGCTTAGCTTTGGTAAATCAGCAGCTTATGTAGGCCTGTGGCTTGCAATCAGCGTGTTATCGTACGATTCCGTTTGCAACGAAACAGGGCTCGTGCGGTTTTCATCGACAAATGAAATTACGTACAAAGGTGCTGAATTTATCGAAATGTTCGAATTTTGAATAAAAGCATTCAGTGTTTGAATTTTGAAATTGGAAGTCATATTCCCTTAATCATTAATAATGTATGCTTAATGCAAATAGTTATGTGTTAAGAAGAGGATAGCTTGGATTATCTATGCTTTGCTGACTAAACATGCACTAGCATCAAAATCGTAGGCTTAGCTTTGGTAAATCAGTAGCTTAATCAAGGCATGTGGCATGCAATCAACGTGTAATCGTAGGAAATTCCGTTTGCCACGAAACATGGCTCGTGCGGTTTTCATCGCAATGTCAGTGTCATAAAGACATTTGGAACAAATGTGCTGAAATCATCCAAATGGTCAAAATTTGAATTTGAGTCTTAGTGTGTTCAGTGTATGAAATTAATATTTGCGTTTAATTGCATTCAAAGTTTGCTTTTGATTTAAGTAAAGTAAGTTCTTTTATATATTCTGTACTTCTAAATTATAAACTCTCTACACTGTACTCCTTTAAATATCGCCCTTTAGTTCAGTCATTTTAGCGATTAGCCTCGGAATGAGAAGTAATAAGCTAAATATTTGTATATACCTGTATTTTGGCGTTCTAAAAGCTGTCCCAAATATCTTATATAATCTGGTGTCTGTATCCGAAGTTATACGAGGTCAAAGGTCATAATTTTTCACGATTATCTCAGTTTCTTTTGTTCCAACAATGTTAACATCTATAACACAAATTGTTGAGTATATATTATCTAGGATAAATTTTATAGGAACCTTTTTTTTATGCGCTTAATCGTTTTTGAGATAGACGGCGGTAAAAAGGTATATACAAATATTTAGCTTATTACCTCTCATTTTGAGGCTTACCACTTTCTTATGCTAATATAACTGGACTACATAGGTAAGCATACAAAATAACCGTCAAACGTCCGAACCTCGTGTTGTGTAACGTTTGGCAAACGAAACCGATCGATAGCTTCACCTGAACGAAACTTTTGAACAATGTAATCTGCAAGTGTATGTACAATTCTTATTATTCCTGTCTGTAACAAAAATAAAACTTGTATCCGAAATGGTATTGACGCTACATATATTTATTTGTAGCGTAAATATCATTATTTTTTTATATTTATGTGTCAATAAGGCCGCAACTACTGAACGTATTATGATGAAATTTTATTTATAGAAAGTTTATTACCTGGGTTGCCTTAAATTTTTTTATTGATATAAAGACGGCCTGAAGCTAGTACATAATACTACTTGATGATAAAATGTACGCAATTTTATTAACAGTATTTTAATAGTATAAAATACTAAAATACTTCTTATAAAATTGTGAAATGGTACAACAACTTTTATAAAATAGATAACCACGCTTACACCAACTTACAACAACTTCACGTTCACATCGGGTAACAAAAGGAAATAAAATGAATTGTATCTCATAATGTTGTTCAGTTTCCACAGTCAGTATTTGTTTGATTTAGTTATTATTTTAGTTGAGTACTGTTTTAAAACTATTTTCTAGTCCATTCTTAATACGAATGTCTGTCCATTACTTGAAGTGAAATTCTTTGGAATGGATTTTCATATTTCGTATACGGATAGATTATTGGTTGTATTAGGTGAAAGGAAAGTTTGTATTTATTTAAAGAACTCAAATAAAAAGCGAGCGAAGCCTCTAAACT
This sequence comes from Phoebis sennae, assembly GCA_001586405.1. Lineage (NCBI taxonomy): Eukaryota > Metazoa > Arthropoda > Insecta > Lepidoptera > Pieridae > Phoebis > Phoebis sennae. Next base: position 302,311 of record LQNK01000366.1, on the reverse strand, counting down.
CAAAGGTGACTGTCTGGCTGACTGACTGACATTGTGATCTATCAACGCACAAGCCAAACCACTGGACGGATCTGTGTGAAATTTGTCATGCAGGTAGATGTTATGACAATTATAAGAAAGGGTTTTGATAAAATCCCACAAGAAAGGAGAAAACAGCTAGGCCGACCGCAGGACACAGCTATTTAGATATAAGTTTCTTGTATTTTGTTACTATATATGAACGTAACTTTTTTTTCAAAGTTAAAAGTCAAAAAATACTTCCCAAATCGGCCTCCTTCGAGGCACTGTCAGTGCGTCATTTATATAATTAATATTATTATTATTTAGAAGCTATAATAGGAGAGGCACCATACAAGTTTTCAGCTTGCCTCAAACAACTCCCAAAATGGTTCTAGCTCTCCGATATAAATTTTAAAACACAGATTTCGGATATAATATAACATTTGGATATTATATATTTCCTTTTATTAAATAATTTAAAAAAAAAAGATTATTCATAAGATATTTTATTATAAGCTTTGATTTTTGTTTTTAGTTAATTTAAAAATTTTCTTTCTTTTTTTTACATAGCGCGAGCGTGATAAATAAATGCTGTTTATATACTTATTATTAACAAGTAGGCTAGGAAATATGTATTGTCTAGCCTATACGCTGTTGGTTGTGCCAATATATAATAAATAAATAAAGAATATGCAACATTAAGGTTCAGAGTGTTCATAAAAATAGATGAATAATAAAGGGAAGGGTGTCGGGTCGGAATGTTCCAGAGATTGGGTTCTTTGTGATAGTAGGTGTTTTCATTTCGTGCCTTATCAGATTCAGAATTTTCTTTCTGAAATTTCGTGTGCATTTAAAATAAAGGCTATATTATTTTTCAGAGCATTTTAATTTTTAAAAGACTATATGATTACATTTTTTGAATACAACAATACACATAATATTAAAAAACTTATATTAAATTTAGTTATAGGTAGATTGTGAATGACGCAAAAAAAATTGTTTAATGAAGAATTTAACAAGAAATTGTGTAGTCTTGTTAAAAAAACTTAACATCGAGTGAATTAAAAAGAATACACAATGTAAAAGAAGATAACATCGAGTAACTTTCTTTGTTGTTTCGTAATTGGGCTTGTTAAAGGTAATTTCTTTAGAACTTATAAAATGAAATAATATCTTAATTTTAAGTCAATTGAGATCTGCTACAGTAAAAAATATACAGGAGACTGACTGTACAAAGAGATTAAATGTTAATTAAAAGTATAATTAAATAAAAAGATAAAAGACTTTCTTAGAATTAAATATTTACAAAAATAGGATGGAACAAAGTGTTGGACTATTTAACGAGGAAAAATTAAATCAGTATTTATATAATAATTTTTAAATTTTCGTTCATTTAGATTCAGCCCGCTACTTACTACTGGTTTTCAACTAAAAATTTTGACTTTGACTTTGACTTTGATTTACTTACCAAGTCAGGTCTACAGTCCCATGTCGGGGTATAATAGGAGAAGCATCAGACAAATTTTCAGCTCAACCACCTTCTCAAAAATGGTCCTAACTCACGGAATATTTTTAATTGACAACCATCATGACCCGCAATAAATAAATAAGAAATACATATTCTGGGACCGTTAACACTAAGCTGTCTATGTAAACCAAGCAAAGCTTTGCCGGCCTATGCCGGTACTATAGAAACTAGATAACTGATAGACATACTTAAACATCCTTTTTGTAAATACATGCATACATATTTTATTTTGGTAAAAACATTTACAAACAGGAATGGACAGTCTTCTAACATGCCAGATACAGACACAAAGAAGTCGACATATCATTAATGGCCGTTTTCAATATTCTATCCCTTGTTTTGCTTACTAAAGTCAGACAAATCTATCTATTTGCACTTATTTTCATTTCAATATGCTGTCAACGAATAGCCTTTGCTTTGACTTTTCTCAATCTTACGTCATATAATCTGAGATAACAATCTATCTATAATCTTTGTTACATTATTGAAACCCAACAAGCCGTGTCTAATATTGCTTATACACTAATACATTATCGATCGTTATATTTGCATTAACTATTAAAATATTTTTAAATTTCTGATACTACCCGTCAGAAACATTTCCTTCGGGCGAAAAGTTAATAAATTTTCACATAACGTCAATTACTTTAAAATGAAAAATATTTGATTAAGTCAAAAGCTATAGAATATGAAATCAATTAACGTTTAATATTACCCATTATATTCAAAGTAATTACTCCATATACCGGCATTTAATGTTCAATTCATATTGGGCTCCATAATTGATATGAAATAGACGCGCTTAATTGACTCGTTGGTTTATATGTCAAAAGCAGATCAATTGTGTGTTTAATTGCTATTCCTGTATTATATTGTAGTAGTGAATTGTTCTAGCTTTTTAATTGTCCGTGTTAAGATGGGAAGGAAAAGAAATTCGTTAATTCGAATGTTATCTACAATCTTACTACAAAAACTTATTTAGACATTAATTTAGCATCTGTTTAGTTAAACATTGTCTGATAATTTAAACACGTGTCTGTTCTAAGCTTGTCGTGTGTTTATCTTAAGACAGTGTCTAAGCAGCGTCTTTGTCTAAACAACCCTTTGAAGTAACTTTTTTTACGAAAGTCGTTTAAATTTTTTGTAGTAAGGCCGCTAATGTGTTGTAGATTTGATTTAATTGCAAAATGTATACTGATCTGCATCAGTATACATTTTGCAATTGATGACTTTTTGCATCACACTGTTGTACCGATTTCATGATCGAATGTTTTTATGTAATGTAATTTATTTCCAAATTTTATGGTTCTGTTATTTTCATTGTGCGATGATTTACTCAATACGAACAAGTCTGTCATAATCATTTAACATCATCTTAAAATAAATAATAACACAACGCCATCGAGTCCCAAACTAAGCAAAGTTTGTACTATGGATACTAGATAACTGATTGACATGCTTAAACATACTTTTGTTTGTAAATATATAAATAATATAGATAAATTAACACCCAGACAGTAGAAAATTACAATGTTCATCACATCATAATTTTCTGCTCGTGGGGATCAATCCCACACCCTCCGGCGTAATAGACCATTGCTGAACCACTGCGCCAATCGGGTCGTAAAAAAAATTGTTTTTCATCGCATTCGTAACCACATCGTATGTTCAAAGTTTCATAACATTTGGCTATAAATTCAACTGCCAAACTATAAGTAAAACTGATAACGATCTTACATAGATTGGACTATAAAGAATAATATGTTTTCAAGCCAAACGGAACGTTATCGCTTCTCGAGCACTTGAAAATGTTCAGCTTGACACACTTTTAGATGTGAGGGTATTGTGACCCTTTTCTAAGAACGTGTAAACTTTAATATTTCTAGCAAATGTCTTTTGTATGTCGTTTCTTTTAGTGCTATCCGTGTAGTACAATAGTTTAAGAAATATAATGCAGGGTTGCCAGATACTAATGTTTTAAAGAAGAATGTAAGATAATAAAAAATATAATTTTATATTAAAAAGGGTTTTTACTTTTTTATCGAAATGAAATGTAATTATTGGTGAGATTAATTTATATGTTCGAATTTCTACACATTTTACCGGTAGAAAAATATGAAACATACTCTTAGTATTAATGTAATTTTGTTTAAAATCAAAGGTTTTAGTATTATTCCGGTTGGTCTAACGTCCCTTCGCTGTTTTAGTTCTATATTAAAAAGGCACGGAGTGAGTAAAACATAAAGGCCAAAATACATAAAAGGGAGCATTACCTGTTTTGAGATTTTATTTTCTTTCAGTCCTAATTTTAATTGAACAAATTTTAGCATTGGATCTTCAAGAGAGAAGCCAATATATCGATCAAAGATCATAGGTATTACAGGTAGTTCATGGTCTGTGGTAATAACCTACATACTTGCTAGTTCTGCGATGAAAAAATCTCACTAAATTTAATGCAAAGAATTACACCTTCACATATCGAAAATATATCTACATACTGGTATAAATATCTACGTATGTCTATCATTGATTCTGCCCTATTTCCCGGTGTTTGTGAAAACCAATCAATCTGTAATACGTATCGTTTATCTGTTGATATTTGTGTTCGCACTCGGGGAAATAGATGACATGATAGGTTTGATGTAAAATGTGTTTTGTAATTGGAAATCGTGATTTAGATCGATTGCAATGATGGATAAGTATCTTTTATAGCAGGAACATAAACTATTGATTTTGTGTAGGTAACAAAGATTTTTAATAATAATTTCGATGAAATATTTTTTTATACTGGGATAGGCAAACATTTGACCGCTGTTTCACCTGATGGAAAGCGAAACGCAATCTAGGATGGTATATGCTTGCCTAGTAATAAAAATAAACTCTTGATTATTTGATTTTTAATACGGGACAATTTTGATTTTAAACATGTTTAGTGTTTACCAAAAACTAAAAAGTAATTATTGCTATCCGACATTTTGTAACATGTTTTTCGCAAATAAATATTACTTTATGTCTTTATTTTTCCAAGAATCCATCTGGATTTTATTTCTTTCAACGTGAAATATATCGTATATCTATATGCTGTTCCTTCCCGTTGATTTTTCGGGACGGAAGTCTGAAACGTCCGGTAAAATCAGGCACAATTCTCACTAAATTTCTCCTTTCATGAGGCTGCGCGCCAAAACTTTCGTCCCTGATACTGAACGAAATTTTTCGATACAATTTAGCTATACTTGATTTCGATACCATATGTTGTTAGGAATTATTTACTTCTTAAAACATTCAAGAATAATCATCAAATAGTATTCTACAATTCATTATTATAATCACAGTATTATACATTGACATTTCAATGACTGTAAACAAATATTACTAACAATATACTTCTTAATACGGATTTTTATTCAGCTCTGGAGAAGTAAGAAGGTGAAACAACAGTTAACCTTCCAACCTGCTTCTAATATTAATCTCATACAAAAATTGAGGCAATACAAAAAATATTTGTAACTTTGAATCTGATATCACTTCATGTATCCACTACAAATAAATAAATAAATATTCCTTGACATTTAACACAACGCCAATCCCAAACTAAGCATAGCTTATGGATACTAGATAAGTGATAGACATACTTAAACATACTTTTTTTTTGTAAATACATACACACTATAGATAAATTGACACCTAGACAGTAGAAAATTACAATGTTCATCACATCATAATTTTCTACTCGTGGGGATCGAACCCACACCCTCCGGCGCAATAGACCGTAGCTGAACCACTGCGCCAATCGGGTCGTCAAAACTACAACGTAACCGTTCGGTTTGAGGTAATATAGTGTGTTACAATTAAGGATTACCCAAAGCTAATGGTTTCTAAGTAATTATATGTGACTGATCGGTACCCTTGTGATGATGGATGGGTATAATTACTAACATTTAGGGGTCATGTAATAAATCCTTGCTTATAATATTACTCGCTTTTGCTTTCCCTCGCATTAATTTCGTGATCTTAGAATCGATAAAATATTATATAATAACCTTATTTAATAACGTACGTACATTAATTATAAAGAGAAAACTTTGTTTGTTTGGTTGAAATGAATAGGCTCAAAAACTACTGGACCGGTTTAAAAATTATTTTACCATTCGAATGCTACATTATCCACGAGTAACATAGGCAATACTATGGGAGCGAAGCCGCGCAGATCAGCAGTTAGTCTATGTATAAAATTTCATCCAAATCAGTTCAGTGAAAAAGAGACAGATAGACAGATAGACAGATAGAGTTACGTTCATATCTATAAGGCCGGCCACACACATGCTGAATTTTCAGGATTTGAATTAAGATTGTTAATTTAGAAAGGCCAGTATACCATACAATATCGGCCTGCTCCACACACAACCGGATTTTTTCAGATTCTGAATTTCTTAGATCGAGCTGTAAGGATCTGAAATCAGATCCTGAATTCAGACAGGCATTCAGCATGTGTGAAGCCGGTCTTATATTAGCAAGGATTTGTAAGCCACGCAGTGTGAATTTCCTGGCCTTGTGGTGCGGATGCGAAACCGAGCTGTCACGTGACGTGTTTGTAGCATTTGGAATAATAATCATTTCATGGTTACGTTCGTAACGATCAAGTATTCTCGAAACACAGATTAGAGAATAAAAGGCAGATGGAGTTTTCCGAAGACTCGAGTGACGCTAACTACACGTGCATCTGTGTGAGTGAAATTTGAAAATTTCGAAGCCCTCGTGATGTGTTGTGTCAAACTAGACGAACATTTTTGTATTTGCTTTTGAAGTTTGTATTTACTTTTCGGCGTCACTCGAGTCTTCGGCCGCTCTCCATCTGCCTTTTATTCTCTAATCTGTGTCTCGAAGTATCTTAAGGGATTTTAAACGCAGTTAATTATTTTATTAAATATGTAAAGTACTGGTGTTAAAATTAATATAATAAAATTGTATATTCTTTATGTCATTCTACCATAAGGTCGATACGACAAGTTCATATTCAATGATATATATATTTTTTTATTTTTTTAACGTTAAGTCTATGCATTTATTTACAAAAATTCATACTTACATAATGACAGAACACACAAGTGGAGAGTTACTGGAATAAAAAGATTGTGTCTTCATCAAGGCAACTATATTTATGCTAAATCCTATTAATTAATATTCCAATTACATTCATAATTCCTATATTAGATCCTAGAACATTAACGAACTAAGTTATAATTCAAGGAATTCCGCTTATCAGGACTTACGAACATTTTCTTATTTTCCCAAACCAACAATTACTAACCATAAATGTCTCTAAGTCAAAAGCCTTATCGACTTAAAATTTGAGTATTGCATGTTACATGCGACGCAAAATAAAGGAATCGACTATCGGATCACGTGTGATTGGGCAGTGCCCTAGAAATGTTTTAAAATATTTTTAATAAGTTAATATATAAAGGGTTGAGTCATTGACCATGATTAAAAATTTGTGAACGTTTAAAAAATATTTATTTATTACTAGCGACCTGTCACGACTTTGCACGGGTGCATTGCCGATACTAATTACACTGTTATAAACTGTGAACGTTTATAAACCTCTTGAATTACTCTATATTAAAAAACCGCATCAAAATCTGTTGTGTAGGTTTGAAGATTTAAGCTTGCAAAGGGACATAGGGACAGAGAAAGCGACTTTGTTTTATACTATGTAGTGATTCATTGAAAAGTATAATCTTACAATCAAGACCAATTCGCTAGACTTACATGTTTTAACTGTTTACATGCAATACAATATTTAAATAATAATTCGATAACAATGTCATATTTTTAAGAACAAAGTGTCAAAAATTAATATAATATTATCTCATTCGCATCAGGAATCGGTTATTGTGATGGACAATTTTATGATCTATTAAACTATTACTAA
>LQNK01000366.1:251261-280275 GCA_001586405.1 Phoebis sennae | reverse complement strand
CCGTTCTGACAAGTTGTGTAATTACGTAAAGTTTACACTAGCTAGTATGAATTACGTTATTAACATGCATATATTACTGAGTTTGCACTAATTTACTAAATTATCTACGTACATATTTGCTTGATATAATTTAGAGTGCCTTCAAATTTGCACCAAGGTTATACATGCATACTAATTTCAACTTTTTTTTTATCTAAACGAAAATATATGTTGAAATACAAAACTTTAATTTTTATAATGAAGCATAATTTTACATCAACATTCATATCAAACAATAAAACCTACAGAAAAAGAAGAAACAAGAAACTTTTATAACAGTAATGTTTTTAGATATCTACAAATAAACATTTATTTCAATGACAAGATTTATGTTTAAACAAATACATAAACAAAGCTATTATCTTTACATACTTAATTATTGAATTAAGGACTTTTTTACACTATTTCCACTATTTATTAGAAAACTTTATTTAATTACAACCGGTTTCGAAAATTCATCATCAGGTAGTAGTGTAAAAATAGTGGAAATAGTGTAAAAAAGTCTTTAATTCAATACTTAAAATGCATTTCCACCAAGAAGTCACGATACAGTCTATAAATTTCCATACTTATATTTTAAATGCGAATGTAACTCTATCTGTCTGTATGCCTGTCTCTTCACGCCTATACCACCGAATCGATTTGAATGAAATTTTGTACCAATCAAGTTTGAAGCTCGAGATAGGCAACGGAAAATATACACAACTAGTTCTTCATAAAGTACCTATGAAATTTTAAAAGTTGGACAGTATAAATTTTCTGCTCAAACCAAACACGCCTATATTTTGGTATTTTAGGATAAAACTATACTATCAAACGAGAAAAATATTATGGCGATATTACCAAGTATAAGGTACCTTTACATTATTCACGTTTCTATTCGTTCGGAGACGCACTTTTAAAGGGAAAAAAGAAAAATGGTAAATAAAACGTAACAAAAGAGATCGAGAATCCATAATGATTTAGGTCAGATCGCCATTGTTCTATATTTCTATTATGTTATGAAATCAGTGGTTTACTGCCTTGCAGACAGTTTCATATTGACGTCAAGTTTCGACTTGGGTAGAGTGACAAAATATTTTATCCTTGCTACCCTAATAAGCTACCATTTGCCAACAAAATCTAGATAAAAGGAAGACTCACAAAAAATCAGCTTGTTTAAATATATTATAAAAAGAAGTCCCCGGCCGTCTGGATGTCCTAGTGTCTGGATGAACTCGGTAAACTCGAAAACTGCTGAATGGATTTTAATACGTTTTTCAACAGTAGAAAGCATAGTTCTTGAGGAAGGTTTTAGTATATAATTTATTATGCTTTTATGTAAATTAGTAGAAATACGTTAATATATGTTGAATAGGTCGCAAAAATCTTACCAACTGCGAGCTTTCCACGCGAACGCTGCGCAAAATAGCAAAGATATAGTAGAACAATGTACTACGGATTTGAAGCACACAATTGTGTGCTTTGCTTAGTTTGGGACTAGATGGCGCTGTGTTAAATGTCCAGGAATTTTACAAAAAGGTCCACGAGAGCATATCTCTATCTCTTACGGTTGACTTACAATAACCACTTTTATGTTATTTATTTGTTTTCAAAGTCTCATTTTCTTTAGTTCAGAATATGTTATTAGGTATTTAATGCAGACTAAAATTGCCCTATATCAACCAGATGAATAGGTTTTGAGATATAGTACGACTATATCTCAAGTAATTGCAACGAAACATTTATACGGCGCAAACCAGCGTTCTTTCTAAGACTAGATTAACCGAAGCGAAGCGGGGGCGGGCAGCTAGTTACTTATAAATGATGAACCGTGTACCAGGGATCATCTATACTAATATTATAAAGCTGAAGAGTTTGTTTGTTTGAACGCGCTAATCTCAGGAACTACTGGTCCGATTTGAAAAATTGTTTTAGTGTTAGATAGCCCATTTATCGAGGACGGCTATAGGCCTCCCAATATTCCCACGGGAGCGAAGCCCTGGGGCGCAGCTAGTGTACTATGATTACAGCGTTGAAGAACAAAAAAGTTTTTGCGTTATAATATTAGATAGTATAGAAAACCAGCCAACATTATATTATTGCAAAAAAAAATCTTTCAAATTGCGTATAGAAGAAAACAGAGCAATATAATTCGCTTACTAAGCATTTTGTGAATCTGAAAAGGGTTGAATTGGCCGCTTCAATTGAGATTCACTTCTGGATTCACTTTTATAAGCATTTTATTGTTAAATAAAATACAATTGAAAAGCTTTTAGGTAATTTGTTTTTAGTTCGTGCTATATTTTTAATTTTATTTTAAACACGTTTACAATATTAAAATGGCTTGAAAATATAAAAATTGGTAACATTTACATATTTATTTTTTAACCTTCTAAAAACATACTTTGGCATGGAATTTAATATTCCTAAGACCATTCCTTAGAAGTGATTGAAAATAACCGTTATAACTATACTAGCCGTTCCACGGTCTTACTCGCGTATTTGCCGATCCCGTCGGAATTATGGAATAAAATAGCTTACCTGCATAAAAAATTTCATGAAAATCTATTCAGTAGACGCAGCGTGATTGACATACACATCCAACCATTTTTTATTCTTTATTTAGGGTTTTTTATAACAAAGTACATGACAGTCCCATCATACCCTAAACGAATAATTATTTAACTTAAACATCACATCTTATTTTAACACAGTCCATAACAAATCTTACAAAATACCTAAACTAACACTAACTTAACACTAAACCTACTTCCCTGGCTCTAATAAAGGTCAAAAACACAATACCTACGTGGTATTGGAAGATTTGATGGTTCACAGTTTGTGCGAATCTGTCTTACGCATCACAAAAACAAATTTGTTCAGTGGACACTCAAGTACCTATCCAAACATACAAATTTCCACATTTATAATATAAGTAGGGAGTAGGATAACGGTATACTATAACTTAACTGAGAATTAAATCAATGCAGCGGAATATTACATAAATATTATTCAGAATCAAAGTTCTCAAGTGTAGCCGTGAAATCAATTCTAGCTAACATTCCAACAAGCTATGCAGAATTCATTCGCTTATTCAATGAATATTATCTCAGCGAATGATTGAATATTGATTGATGAAGTGGGAGAGTTAGGTTGAATTGGAGATGGTACAATAACAATTATGCTATAAACTACTACTTCTGTCTTTAAAACAGCAATTCTAAGGGAATTTCGAACTGTTTGGATTTAACATTAAACTGAATTTCTGTAATTTTACGATACGTACGATCCATGACCAATCCCGATTAAAAATAACAACCAGGTAAAGGTATTATTTTAAGCGTCCTCTATAAACGTAATTACACGAATTAATTGTATTTCTGAGGTCCTATTTTAAATTAAAAATCGACGTCCGGGTATACAAATGAGGCTGTTCAAGAGAATTGCTTCTGCTACGAATATTTTCATTTGAGCCAAATTGAATCAGTTTCTTTGGAACGAAAACGTGAATTACGACTCAAGAATTTGTTTTGGAAATGTTCGGTATTTCTTTGGGCGTCGAGTGTAGCTATAAAGTGGTTACGCCTCTACGGGGTTTGTTTACAAGTTACGGTACTTTTACTAAATCGCGCAATGAATGATTTTTTGGATACTTAAACGATGTAAATTAAAAACTTTTTGACATTAATTTTAGATGAATATCGGATGGTGAGGTTCAGTAATTGTATAACATATTTGATGCTAAAGGAATAATATCTTAATTTCTCTACGTAGCGAATTTTAAAATTTAACGTCAATTATAGTATTATTACAATAATAATTTAAAATTACTATTCGATTTGAGTTGAATAATATACAAGGTAGAATTTTGCCATTTGAAGGAAAAGTAGTCATAGTACTGTACATAAAAAAATACTAAAAAAAAATACTTTTACTTTTGAAAAGAAAACATATAAAGAGGTCTGCGGAAGTTTCAACCGCGGTTTTCTTTCTACCAATAATTAAAGAATTTTTTTCTTTTACTAAAATTTTCTATAAACAGTATTAAGAATACTTTCCTGCCACCTGCATTACAAAATTACACCCTATATAAGAAAAGTGGAGCAGTGTTTATTCCTAATATAACCCCCATAAGCAACGGGAAGTCACAGGTGTGTTGCCAGCTTTTTACTTAAATTATCTCACACACGCCTCACCTGTGTTTAAGGCTTTTATCTGACAGGTTAACGCATAAGCCGGGATACCAGAAGTAATTATATATATAAGCAAAGCGTTTCGTTAAAAATTCTGATTTAATTAAAATAAATCTTTGCGAGAAGGGAGCTAAGTTTCTTGTGAAAGAAGTTTTTTGAGTAAACTTCTGATTGAAGTAATTCTTCGGTATAGGTGATGTGATGTGGTCATGATATTCTTATTGCCCATTGGCACCCTGTGGTGGTTTTTATTAAATTAACAGTTCAGCTATCAGCCCCCAAAAGATTATTCACTCATTACGAGACACCCTGTATGTATATAAAACTCAAAGGTGACTGACTGGCATAGTGATCTATCAACGCACAGCCTAAACTGCTAGACAATACCTGTATAAACAAATTGGGTATACAGGTAGATGTTACGTAGGCTAGAAAAGATTTTGATCAAATTCCTCGGGAACGGGGAAAGCAGATATAGTAGTTTTTTTAATATTACTATTTTTATATCATTATTTTTGTTTCTCTTTTGATCGAAACCAAGACTCATTGTTTTTAAGAGTAACATTAACCATTGAACTAACGTGGTTTTCGAAGTTAAATCGGGTCCAATATCTAGCTATTTGTTAGTTTATCGTATTTGGTCGCGATATTTGACCATAATAAGCGGCCATGTTGGATCATTTGCATATTAATTGATGTTTGGTTCAATTTGTCGGTCGTTAGGATAATAATTACATGTGATGTCTATTGTCAATGCGGTTTGCGTATCTATGCTGATATTATAAAGCGGACTTTTCAGTTTGTTTAAATGCGCTAATCTTCCATACTAGATGGATTTGAAAAAATCTCTGTGATTGTCGTACATTTATGTTATATTATAGGATATTTAGTATTATTGGACAACGCGGGCAAAGTCGTGGGGCTGACTAACAATCGCTGAAAATTTGTCTAAAACAAAAGTTGTATTTAGTCTGGATTTATAAGTATCGAAATCAATTTATTATTTCAACTGTTCTCGTCGTAACAGAGAGTACTGCTTCAGTTTATGTGTTTACAGCACGGTGCCAATAAACGACGAAACATCATTGTATAATAAAAATCGTTTAATTAACAAACGATTATAATCAACCAGTCAGAATCAAATTTTTGTAGTTATGTTAACGCCACGTTTATTATAGAAAACATATTTATTATAAAAAAAAGATAAAATCATTGCCTATAAATCAATAGACCGAATGCTTGAAATGTTAGTTTAAAAGGAAATAATTTATCATTATCCGACTAGTAGGTATTACGAAATCCGTACTGAGTTATGACCAGCAGTATCATAAAGGGAATATGACCACTTGGGCGTTTCCAGGAAATACATTTTATTGAGAAAAAAGAGAAAGCATATTTATTTTCATAAATTCACTTACTTGTCAATTAATTCTAGGTAATAAATTCCAATAACTTGATTTAATGATGATCATAATTATTTAGAATGACGAAATTTAAATGAAATTAAAATGTTGAGTTGAAAAATTTAAAAAAAAGCTGATTATTGGTTGAAAAATTAATAATAATTAAAGACTTTTAAAAATCCCCATCCTATATAAAATCCTTTGTAAAATTGTTTTAAAATTCATAAATAAACCGTGTTGCATGTTTTAAAACAATAAAACTGATGTAAATAATATACACTGTCCTTTCATCAACTGTACTCAATGTTAATTAAAGCATTTGGCCCACAATAACGGGAAAACACCAATCAGGTGAAATAAATTCGATTGTAAAAATTTTATTGAACTCTAGAAATTGGAGTCAAACTTAAATTGGCATTCGGTCTTTTAATGAAATTGATGAATTAACTTGTTTGTGTACGTTTTTTAATATTGATATGTAATCTATAAAAAACATTAATAAGAAATAGAGTAGATTAAGATTTTATTAACTAGCAATGCACCCGGCTTCGCACGCGCTATTTAATGCATCTTATATATTACTAGCTGCGCCCCAGGGCTTCGCTCCCGTGGGAATGTCGGGATGATATATAGCCTATAGCCTTCCTCGATAATTGGGCTATCTAACACTAAAACAATTTTTCAAATCGGACCAGTAGTTCCTGAGATTAGCGCGTTCAAACAAACAAACCCTTCAGCTTTATAATATTAGTATGGATATGTCACCAAAAGTCGGATAACCCTGCATTTGATTAATTTGATTTTGATGTATCAATGCGAGGTGTAGTTCAGAGCGAGCTACTAGTTAATTTTAACCGACATCCCTAAAAAAATGGAGGTTACCAATTCAAGGCGTATTTCTTTTTTTTGTCGATCTTTTACTTCAAAACAAAATACAACATTCCCAATGCAAGAAGCGTATAAATGTACTTAACTTAAATTCTTCCTTTAAAAATTTAAATAAGAAGTGGCGATGTTAACATGTTCCTCAGTAAAAACTTTAGCACGCTTTAAACTGGATGTTAAAGGAGTTTTTAGGTTAACAAACTACTTCAGTGTAAGCTGTGAAACTTAGTTGTCTCTATTTTTTTTTTACCTGACTCACATAATATATTACTATATCTACACTAATATAAGAGGAAAACTTTAATTTTTTGTTTGTTTCTTTCTTTGGCTGTAATGAGCAGGCTCCAAAACTATTGGACCGATTTTAAAAATTCATTCACCATTCGAAAGTGGCATTATCCGCGGGTTACAGGCTATATAATACTATGCTACGGGGGCGAAGCCGGCTAGTGGATCAGCTAGTATATAATATAACTAGTATAGCCTGACTGAAGGAGTGTAGTTTTTCGAGTGTATGTATATGTATGTACATATCTTTGGCACGCCCTCCAGTCGCAGGACAGATATTGACATGTGAGTTATAGTTCGATACGTTAGAATAAATTATTTTGATTTGATTTCAATCATTGTAGACATAGGCTATAATATAAATAAGCAAGTTTCTAATATGGCGCTTGCAAATCGAAAAAAGAGGGGGGTGATTGATTTTTACATACATACATACATTTTTATATACACGAGATATTTATAAAACGAAGTTTGCAGCATAGTAACTTTGAAGTAAAAGTTCCCTTTCCAATCAACTTAAAATCAATCCATCCAGAAAGTAGCAATCACTGGTCATAATTCTTATAATTTCTTATTTAAACTAATAAATTTTTGTATAACCAAACAATACAATTATTTCCCTATATTTAGGATAACTTATCACGTGGTTTCTATTCTTGCAAAATCTATCTTTGATATGTATTTCTATTCTTGCAAAATCTTGTTAAATTAAAAATAGATAAAGGCACCGACTTTGTATAGATTTCAACAAAAATTACATAAAAGTTATTTTCTACTTTTTAGACCGAGGAAGTAGGTTCTATTTTTTGGCAAAAATTTTTATCGGCAGTAAACTAACACAAATAATGTAAAAATACTCACGTGTTATTCGAAGAGCGTCAAAGATCTGAAACAAAAAGGCGTATATTAAAACCGGGATAAAGGAAGACCGGCATACACCGGGATTACCATATTGCCAATAAAGCTTAGCTTATTGATTTTTTAATGTTCATTTTGATCCTCTTTGCTGGTGTAATATTGAAGTCCCGATAAATCTTTTGCAACGAACTTTTTTAAGTTTTTTTTTTGACGACCCGATTGGCGCAGTGGATGCAGGTCCATTGCGCCGGAGGGTGTAGGTTCATTGATCATCATATCAAAATGTTCATTGTTATTCTTATAATGTAAAGTTGTCAAGTGTGTTTGTTTGAACGCGCTAATCTCAAGAACTACTGGTCCAGTTTGAAAAGATATTTTTGTGTGGAGAAGACTAAGGTCTATATAAAATTACTAGCGACCGGTAGAATATTATATTCATAGAAACCCTCTTTTGAACCTTAAAAAACTTTAGAACATTTCTATTCTACAGTGGTCATCAATTACTTATATGTTTAACATATTCAGAAGAGGGAAAATTGGATATTTGGAAAATTGGTTCGAAAAAAAATATATCATCTTCGGGGAAATAAATGGAGGTAGACACACAATTTTTGTATGACATATTGTTAACACACGGTCCGCATAAAATAGCGGATCCGGACCGCGGTCAGCCATTTGGTGGGCCCTGCATTAAACAAATGAAATATTTAAAAAATACTTTTTTAAAGGATTTAAACGCGGTTTATTAAACATCATTTCATGAAATATTTTCAAAACAAAATTATTTTGCAAACAAAATAAAACGCCCAGTTAATTGTTATATTGGCATTTAGAAATCGGTTTAAATCAAACTCTCATACTTTTGAAATAATTAACTTTTGTAACTTGAATGTAACTTAGGCCCAAGTATTTAGATTCAGGTCCAAACGTGAAATATTCTTATCGCAAAGTATTTACATACTGAACACGTTCCGAGCCTTATCTCGAAGATTTGTGAATATTCAAAGCCATTTCCTTTGACATTGAAACATTATTTTATTTGTTACTAGCTGTTTTATGCGGCTTCGCTCCCGTAGTATAATGCTATATAACATTATAACCTATGTTACTCATAATGTAGATTTCGAATAGTGAAAGAATTTTTAAAATTGGTCCAGTAGTTTTTGAGCCTATTCATGAAAAAAAACAAACAAAGTTTTCCTTTATAATATTAGCATGGACTAGCTGTTCTACGCGGCTTCGCTCCCGTAGTATAATGTTATATAGCCTATGTTACTCATAATGTAGCTTTCGAATGGTGAAAGAATTTTTAAAAGCGGCTGCCCTATTTGTCATGCATACTCCCGTACAGCACCTCTTTATATCCGTTATCTTTGTTTTGTGGTAACTGTGTGTGTGTGTCAAATAAAATATTTTCTTTTTTCTTTCTTTCTTTCTAAAATTGGTCCAGTAGTTTTTGAGCCTATTCATAAAACAAACAAACATAGTTTTCCTCTTTATAATATTAGCATGGACTAGCTGTTCTACGCGTCTTTGCTTCCGTAGTATAATGTTATATCTATGTTACTCGTGGATAATGTAGCTTTCGTATGGTGAAGGAATTTTTAAAATTGGTCCAATAGTTTTTAAGCCAATTCATAAAACAAACAAACATAGTTTTCCTCTTTATAATATTAGCTTAGACTAGCTATTCTACGCGGCTTCGATCCCGTTGTATAATGTTATATAGCCTATGTTACTCATAATATAACTTTCGAATGGTGAAAGAATTTTTAAAATTGGTGTACCTAGTAGTTTTTGAGCCTATTCATAAAACAAAGAAACAAAGTTTTCCTTTATAATATTAGCATAGACTAGCTGTTCTACGCGTCTTTGCTCCCGTAGTATAATGTTAAGTTTAACTTGTACATTAAACATTTATATTAAAAAATAACAATTTATCTGACTAATAAATAGTGGAAATAGCGTAAAAAGTCTTTGATTCAATACTTAAAAACAAAGATGTATGAATAAGTATCAATTTAATAAATCTTTCATAAGATGTCTGTGAACATTTCGATAGCTCAAGTTTGGAATTAGTTCCTAACTCCTTACTTCTTAAAATTTATTGCAGACGTTATGTCAAAACTTTTAACGCGTCGCCCTAACATTTATTTTATTAGTTATTACCAATGATATAATGTATAGATATGTTATACCCAAAGAAGACTACCGTGAAAAAATGCGACCATTAATGACAATGTCGTAAATACAAAAATATACACATGTACAGAACTAACTTCTAGGTAAGCTGAGATAAATAATAATATTGCAATAATTAAGAGTAAAAAGGTTATATTCAAAATAATATTGAAATTATTAATTAGGTATGTATTTAGGCATAGTTTTGTTTTTATTGTACTATTTTTTTATATTGATCATGAGACTATAAGTAAAACACTGGGATGCAACTAGTAGTGCAACAAAAATACAATCATAAGAAAAATTATTAACAATAACAAAAGCCTTGTTATTCAAACAATAAAATATCACGTTTTCAATGCGCTGACCCACATACAGATGCGCAGACGCACTAATGACGTCATCAGCACACTCACCTCATATTTACACATAATCGTGATAAAATTACTGTTATTACCAACGAAGATTATAGGTGAAAGTAATAATTTAAATTGATACCAATACAATGTTTTGCTATAGTATTACAAGCATCGGTGGTTCAGTGGTAGAATGCTCGCCTGCCACGCGGGCGGCCCGGGTTCGATTCCCGGCCGATGCAATATATTTTTTACATATTTTTTTATTCTAATAATAGCTCTAGAATAGAGATCACATCCGAGCTATATATTTTCTTTATATTATTATTACATATAATTTTTTTTAATTGTAATATTTAAACTTGGATTCCTAATTAAAATTCAAATCATAAAAAACTAAAAAATATATCAAAGAAGAATAGATCCAATCTTCGCAAAATAAAAATAGAAGAATTTCTCAACAAAAGTGGCCCACTGATTGTCATTTGAAACGAACCCTTTACTTCAAAAGCTTCATGGCTTATCTCCGATCGGACCCACAACAGACAACGCAAAATAAAAGTGTTATCTGTCAAAGGGCTGATAAGGTCAAGAATTAAATTGATTTCTCATAATAAAGGAAAATTCCAAGAAGATGTATTTCTAGAAGGTTCTCTTCCCTAGGTTCTCGTTTTTCTTAAGCAGTGAGCTACTGATTGGCATTTTAAATTAACCCTTTGTTTCTGTGCAATATCTCCCATCTATCTCAAGCCAGATAATGCCAACAAAAGGTTTGATTTTTATAACAAACGGAAACTTCCAAGGACTCGTTATTTGTTATTCAATAAACTTTAAATTGTTTTTATATAAATATTTGATATACATTATTATTGTAGCTACTTGTTTTTCCGTATCACATTACTTTTTTAATATTAAAACAGCATTGGCAAAATCCGATGTCATCAGCGCTATTCGAACAATTAACGAAATATACATATAAAAATTTAATATATTTACTTGCACTTTGAACGAATTTTCATGGAGGTTACTTTATATTGCTTGTTATTAATAATGTAAATATATATGTTATTATTGCTAAATCTATCGCATTGGATATAATATATGTAATGGTAGTATGTTCTATTGGATGTAAAAAATAAATAATTTAGAGTAAAGGCACTGCTGATAAGAAAACATATAAAATTTAGTTAATTATAATAAGAATATACGGCAAAGAAAGGCATGAAATATGAGTATCGCCGAATATTTTACATGGTAAGTAAGGGATCCTTTTATTAAAAGTATTTCACCAAATTACATATTTATATACACCAACAGTGATGCAGATGTTTTAGAAAAAGTCGATGACGAGTATGTGAAATATGGAAAATATAAACAATATGGGTGCTTAGAAAATAGCATTTTAGATAAACCTGCTTCAAAAGAACTATACTACTTATGTACAAAACTTTTATATGTTACCGTAGATGTCAGATATTAGTGAATGTTCTAGTTGTTTTTCTTAAGCAGTGATTGGCATTTTAAATTAATCCTATCCTAAATTAAAACGCACCGGTTTATGTCGACAATCACCAATTTCGATGCTTTACGATGGTGTAACTCCGAAACTGTTCCTACTTTATGCTTGAATGGGATATGCACTGGTGGATGTTAACATACACAGAGGAGAATATGGGTGCTTACAAAACAATTAACTTGATACATACAAGTAGGTAATAATAAAATGGGGTGAGGCTGTGTCTAAGACACGGCCTATGTTGTATGTACGCATATACACGCAACAAAATGAACTTAAATTTGCGGCACTTCTCTCCATCATGTGAGGTGCATCAAAGTTGTCACGTATTGTATTAAAATCTTTGATCCTTCAGCTATCCATTGGTATAATTTAATTTTGTATGAAGCCGATAATTTTGAAGCTATAATGCCAAACTGTTTCGTCCGATTTTTTATCATTAGGTTTTTTGGATTGCCTTCGTATGAGAGGAATTTCAAAGAGAATATTCACGTCAGCAATCACCGTTATTAAATTAAACTGCATTAAAATATATTCTAAAATGAATATCCAAGCTGTGTTAAATTTAAGCCGTCGATATGCAATCGGTTGACGGTTCCAAGTTTGCGAATAGTTTGACAGAATCGGGCCATCGTTGTACAGGCTAGGGCTGCAAAAAGCCGATCAATAACGTCATGCTTATATTATTATTACCCGACTTTCAAAAAAAAGGAGGTTCTCAATTTGACCGTATTTATTTGTACTATTATGTGTCCACTTATTTGTCAACAAACTTTTTACAGCGAGGGTGGTCACGGGCGGCTATAATAATACATATTTATACAATATGTTGAAAACTCGCGTTAAAATAAAAGCAAGAAAATACATATTATTGGTATAGATCCTATCCATTTGTGCCAACAATCAACATGTTCTATACACAGTTCATTTTATTGCCGAAATGAGAGAAATAAAAAAATACGACAAAACGTGACATGTATGAAAGAATTATTAATTTATTATCCGTTTTGGAGGATAAGTGGAGACGCTGAGGCGCGTTCCCAAACATTTCCTGTTAATTCATATTCTTTTTCCGTCATCATCGTTTATCTTTATCCCTTTTACCTTCGTGTGTCGCCACCCCATTTCTACCCGTGGGTGTCGTAAAGGTGACAGAGGGTAATTTTGCTGCATAAGATCTTCAGCAATAAAAGAGTGGGAGCAATTGCACGATTGGGCCAAGCACGCACCGGTGAAATTACCACCCCCCAGCAGAAAATCGGTGTGTGGTGTCGCGATGGTTTAACTCCGAAACTGTTTCTAATTTATACTTGATACGGTCATACACTGGTAAATGTTAACAAACACAAGATTCACCGTATCTCCTATACGGTGTATCTCCTATACGGTGAATCTTAGATTTAGCGATTTAGCGAGGTGAATGACTTAAATCGTCATGAAAAATCTACGGTAACATATACACTACACGCACATACATCTGCTTCAATATGCATTGATAAAAATTAGAAATTATTTTTTTTTATATTTTTAATATCATTATACACTTCGGGTGTTCGCAACGCCTTGCTCCTTTGCCTTGAAACAAAAAAAAAATAAAAAAAACAACGTCATTGCGGTTGTTATATTAGTTATATTAAGCACTCTTGACCCGTGTCGCCTTTAAAAACTATTTTACTTGCGGCTACTGCGTTTACGTTAATTTCTTTAAGATTTTTTTAAAACTTAACATTTAAACTTAGCATAAATTAAGAGTGATTAAAATTCCTTTGTATATGTTAAACAACACTGCAAAATTTTATAAAATAATTCCGATTAAAAATGCTATGTTTTAAAACATAATATATGTTCACAATTTCTTTTGTACTTATACTAGCTTTTCCACGCGATTTCGCTATAGCCTTTTTTAATTAATATTTTTCCAATCGGAGCAGTAGTTTCAGAGAATAGCACAATCAAACAAACAAACGTTTCAACTATATATAAGTAACATACTAATATAGACGATAAATACATATCATTAAATAAATATAACGCCCTACTTGAAAAAAATGCTATCACCAGACATAAGAACGGGAGAAAATTATTAAATTTCTACAAAGGCTCCCAGGTCGAGCGGCTTCAATCTGTTTTCCGAGCAATCGCCTTGAACATTTATTTTTACGGTTTTATTAAGGACACTACGTTTTAAAACCTTAATAAATTGTTATGCTTCAGAGACAATGTACTAGATCTGTATAATACTTTAAGACTTTTTAGTGAATTTTCAATTAATTTTAATTTATAAAAAAGAATATTAATGTTCTACAAGGAAATCTATTTTTTATTAAAAACACTCACACTTTTATAAATTCATAGGCAATATACTTATCTATTTGTCGTACGACATTACCACCTAGTAAATTTTAAATAGATTTTTGTTTTATTATTGTAAAATTATAAAAATTTAACAGAAGCTCCCAATTTCACAGGCAGGTGGGAAGCACCTCAATTTATTTTTCGAGCGATCGGCTTGAACGTTTTTTTACGGCTTTTTTAAGAACATCCAGTATAAAGACTTTGTAAATTGCAGTCCTTGACAGATGATGTACTAGGCTCTCTGATGTATGGTATTGCTACCATATTACGTAAAATTTTTGTGAATTCTTCATCGATTATTATCTGCAATTGTAAAATTATTAAAATTCTACGACAATCCCCAGTTGGCGAAGGGGAACACTCGAATTTATTTTCTGAGCATTCGCCCAATTATTTTTACGGTTTTACAAGGAACACCCATTTTAAAAACCTTGATAAATTATTATGCTTGACAGACGATATACTACTACGACTGGTTACGTTATTTAGATAAGAAATTTTAGTGAATTTTTAGCAGATTTTTATTGAACTGTAAAATTATTAAAATTCTACAAAGGCAGGTGGTGAAGGGGAGCGCTTCAATTTATTTTTAGAGCTTTCACCCATTTATTTTTATCGTTTTATTAGGGATATCATTAAAAATGTTTGTGCTTGACAGACTTTATGTCTCTCTTTAGACTCTAGTCGATCACATTTTTAAATGTACTCTATAGAAGAAAAAATAAAATTAAAAATATAAAAAAGAGATCGAATTGACCTCTTACTCATAAATAAATTAATCTACACTAATATTATAAAGAAGAAAACCTTGATTAATTGTTTGTTTTGAATAGAGATTTTTAGTTTTATAATGAATAGACTCAAAAATTACTGGACCGTTTTTATTTCACCGTACGAAAGCTATATTTTATAGGCTATATGTATGACATTAAATCAGCTAGTAAATAATAAAATTGATTGTGCCCAACCATTGTCTAGAATTAACTTCCGTGCTCCCGCTTGATATCCACGCAATAAAATTACGCCTTCAGTTTCTCCCATTCGGAAATCCGCTTTCGGCCCAATCTCCCTCCTCAAAATTAGTTATTAAATTTAGTAATCTGACTGATATTAAATAAAATATTTTTAAAAAATTTTCAACGTGGTTTATTGTACCATCATAGTCATCTCATTTCCCCGTGATCAGGCTCGCTGTAAAGTGTTCGAAACGTCTGGTTAATCCTAAAATTAATAATGAATAAAATAAACCATGTTTAAAATCCTTTTAAATGTAATTTATTTAATATGGAAAGTACTCACGTTAAAGCAAACACAAGAAAATATTTTCTGACTGATATTTTAATCACTTGCCCAACAACTTCCCCACAAGCTTCGAAAAACCGTCCTCAAAACGCTTTAACATTTTGGTTTGTATAAAATGCAATATTGTTTTTAATTTTTTTATTCAAAATATTTTTACTTTCTTTAAAAAGTGTATGCTGTATTAGCCTATAAATGTTTGATACTATTAGTAGTAAGCATATTATGTTTCCAATATATTATATAAGTATCGATATACTTACGTTGGCTAACCTTTAAAATAAAATAAACAAGTGTACGATAAAGATAAAAGATTTTTCGATAAAAATATTGATTTTAATGGACTTAATTGAACTGTGAAATTAATAAAATTTTACAACGGCTCTCAGGTGGTAAAGGAGAACACTCCAATTTATTTTCCAAGCTTTTGCCCGTTTATTTTAACGGTTTTATAAGGAAAACCCATTTTAAAAACCTTTAAAGATTATTGTGCTTGACAGACGATATACGACAACGTGTGGTGCACGGTATTTCGATAAGAAATTTTAGTATATTTTCAGCGGATTTTTATTGAACTCTAAAATTATTAAAAATCTGCAAAGGCTCCAAGGTGGTGAAGGGGAACACTTCAATTTATTCTCAGAGCTTTCGCCCATTTATTTTAACGGTTTTAAAAGGAACACCCATTTTAAAAACCCTCTGAAAGCGTAGTTACAGTTAGTATGGTAGCTTGACAGACGATATACTACGTGTGGTGTACGTTATTTAGAAAAGAAGTTTTAGTGAATTTTACGCGGATTTTAATTGAACTGTAAAATTATTAAAATTCTTCAAATACTCTGGTGGTAAAGGGGAACACTCCAATTTATTTTCCCAGCTCACGCCCGTTTATTTTTACGATTCTACCCAGGACATCCCGTTTTAAAACCTTATAAATTGTTATGCTTGGCAGATGATACACTACTATTTGTGTTGTATGTTATTTTGATAAGAAATGTTAGTGATTTTTCAGTGGAATGAATTTTTTTTTATTGAACTGTAAAATTTTTAAAATTCTACAAATATTCTGGTGGTGAAGAAGAATACTCCAATTTATTTTCCGAGCGTTCGCCCGTTTATTTTTACGGTTCCATCCAGGACATCCCGTTTAAAAACCTTATAAATTATTCTGCTTGGCAGATGATATACTAAACTGTCTGGCGCATTATTTTAAGAAATTCTGCTATTTTTCAATGGTTTGTTAAACCTATAATTGTTATATGTAGCTAAGCGATTATTCCGAAAATATATTTTATACTTTCATACCTATTATTAAATAAATATAAGTAACGTTAAATATTCACACAACAAAAATTAATAATTTTTTTAACGATTACAATGGAAATATTAATTAAAACATACCATTATAAAACGTTATCAACTCTATCAATCTAATGAATATGTAAATTGTAATATGATAGGACATTTACCGAAGTACCAATATAATGTATTGTGACGTCACAATCCACAAAGCAGTATCACGTACCATAAACAGTAGTTATGGAATTATTAAATTCTTCCCCACAAAACGCAATATGGCTTTAATTAAAAAGGAGACAAATGTGCGGTTTATACAGTCCTTTATTACTATCCCAGATTTCCGTTTGTATGTATTTCTGAATAAAAAATATTTCATAAAAATGTTACATTTAATTCAGTGTACGAAATACGCGATTTACATCATACTAATAAGGTATTCGGAACCAAATATTTACGCGTAACTTTTTAAATTTATTAGAAACAAATAAATTGATTTTATTACAAAAATTAATATACATAATAAGATTGGTTCAATTGTCAGTAAAAAAAACAATCACATTTGCAACACCTTAAACGGACTTAATCAAGATGTAATAATTATCCAAATTTTATTTAGGCCTATATAAAATACGGAAGTATTTTCAACAGACTGGGATCAAGGTAATAAGGCGCTATATATTCACGGCATTTTTCTTTTATCATAACAAGATAGAAGTTACAAAACGCTTCAAACTTTCACATTCAACTTATGAAAAATTCCTTAGAACTTTTAACACGATACACGCTAGAAGGAACCAAAGTTTTACATGTTAAAACTATGGAGATACTTTTCCTTCATCCTCTGCATAATATAATTGCATCAAGATTATTTTTCGTACAAGAATTTAATTATTTTTAGTTGAGTTAAATAATAATAAATTCAAGCCCCATCTTTTAATATTTTAAAAATTATTAAAAAGTTTTTACGGCAACGAAAATCAGCATAAAACCTTTTTTCTTATTTTCAAATTTCGATTCCGCGTTTAAAAATCATAACAATATTCACAACTGGCACGTTACAAAAGAGTAAATTCAAATTCCGAACAAAGACTAAGCTTACCGTTTAGTCAGTCGGCTGCTAGCTGTCGCGTCACAACGAGGAATGCCGTGCGGCGTACGGGCCCCGACCTAAGCTAAAGTCTACGTATTGCAGTACTGAAGAAATGGAGACCCAAAGATTGATCGCTGTAACCCTTGGGGTGTGTACATCTTTTCACACCACAAATCGACTGAAAGTTTTAATAGAAGTCGATTAATAGCAATGACTGGTGGAAGTGTAGTTGCGATGTTTTATCGCGGTTGTAAAATAGCTGCTTTTTGCACACTTTGAGGATAGTCAATGAGTCAGACTGAAGTTTGGATAGTTTACAATTCTAAGCAGTAAATATACATTATTATATTATACGTATAACATGTTTTAGTACAGGTTAGTTTTAGTTTATTTTTATAAGTGTTACATCTTTATATTTCCTATCAAGCAATGTTCTTTATTTAGGTACCTATTTACTTGTTTAATGAACCTATGTACTCAATCAAATTACACAGTCTAAAAAGTAACAAAATAAATTTATTAGTACACTTCCAATATAACATTTTTACCTAGACGTATTCCCCGTAGTAATTTCATGTTTTTATATAATACTGCGAAAATTTAGAGAAAAGGTTTCCCAAGGAAATAAGAAATCTAGGTTAGGTAAAAGGTGCGTTTTTTCATAAGTCTTAGTTTGACTTTTATCGACAGACACTCGTATTATGTAACATCATAATGACGGGAGAATTTTTTGCAAAAATTTGTTAAATTAATTTTTAGTAGTAGTAAAAAATTATTAGTAGATCAGGGTACGATATAATAAATATTTAATAACAAAATATAAAATATCGTCATCTAAATAACTGCTAAAATACTTCTTGAAGTCACACAATATTTTTGACCATAGGAATCGAATCCAGACCTGACAGTGTACAATCAACTACGCCTTCAGAAATCATTAAGATTAAAATATTGTTCGCGGTCTCTAGAGAAAATTAAGCATAATCTTAAATTCATTATCGGAATTAAGTAAATCTGATTTACTTTTGACATTTTTATAATTAGAATTACGCATTTTTCATAATCTCACCCATTTTTATAATTAACTATTTATTTTTACAACCCGAAAGTAATAAGGAACGGGAAGACGTTATCGCAAGCAACAGATGCAAGTTTAAAATTTATTTGAATATTGTTTTTTTATTACTAGACGCATAATCGATTTAATTTTAAATACATTATGGGCCTTGAAATATTAACTTGAACAGGTGTTTAATAATTAGAAAGATTTTGTAAATCAATTCTGCATTTTCGAAGATTAGAGCATCGTATTGCTGTACTTTTTGTAGATCCTCTATGTCTATGTTTAACAAGCCTATTTATTACAATCAAACAAATAAATAAACAAACAAACAAGTTTTCCTCTTTATAATATTAGTGTAGATAAAATATAAGAGACGTTCAAAAGTAAGTTATCCTATTTGAATAAAGAATATAAAACTTACCTTGAAATGTTTCATTTTCACGCAAGCGAAGCTGGGTGACGTAGTTAGTAATAAATATATTTTCCATTTTGCTAATAATGACACTAAAAAGTTGAGAGCACTAGAAACCACCGTCGAGTAAAAGGAGCGTCTTCTTTCGCTTTGACATAATATCCGTTTTTAGGGTTCCGTGAATAAAAGGTAAAAAAAAATAAGTACATTAATTTGATAAATCTCGTAGAGAAATTTATTAAATTAACGACATCACATTAAAAATCTCAAAAATAACAGTATTTTTCGACTATTTAATCTATGTTATCATATATGTATATGAACCTTCCTCTTGAATCACTCTATCTATTTAAAAAAACCGCATCAATCCGTTGCGTAATTTTAAAGATTTTAAGCAGACAAAGGGACATAGGGACAGAGAAAGCGACTTTGTTTTATACTATGTAGTGATGTTACGGAACCCTCCGTGCGCAAGTCCGACTCGCACCTGGCTGAATTTTATTCTTATGTATTATTTTATAAAATGAAAATACACTTTCCGCTCTGATAACATTAACTCGTTCAAGTGTATTTAATATTTTTAGGTATTTTGGTTTTTTATACTAGCTATGCCCGGGGTTTCACCCGCGTATTCCCTTAGGATTTCAGGATTCTCGGGTTTCAAACTATATTTGTACAAAACTTCATTCTATTCAGTTCAGTGGTTTATAATACTTTATAAAACTAGCTGTGCCCCGCGGATTCACCAGCACATTTCTCCTGTTCCCGTAGGATTTCCAGGGTAAAAGCTATCCTATGTCCTTTATTGGTTTTCAAACAATCTCTGTATAAAATCTCATCCAAATCGATTCAGGAATGAAGAAGAGACAGACAGGGTTACTTTCACATTTATAATATTACGGAAGGATTTCTTTTCTTCACTGTCCATGAAAGTATGGATAGTGGCTTTATTTATTTATTTATATTTTTAATAACAAAGGTTAATACTTTATTTTGATGTCCATTTTCCTACAAAATTAAAATATAAAATTTCCCACAAGCTACTGATGTTTTTGACGAATCACTTAAAGCGCGTAATGGTACTTTTAAAATTATAAAAATTAAATGCATATTTTATTTCTTTTAATACCAAAAGAGGAATTCATATTAAACGCGGATAGTTTAAATCCATATTATCTATTTTATAAAGTGAAAACGTCTTTTTTTTAACGCGCTAATCTTCGAAATTACTGCATGTTTTTGAAATTTTTTTATTAATCTCTCCATACTTCGCACTAAAATTTAAATTCGCGATACTAAAGTATATAGTACTTGTAAAACTTTACTGTTAATAAATATTACCTAATGGAACCAGCATGGTTCTAAAAGTATAAAATTAGTCACGAAGGGGCAGTATGAAAATTACCGAGGAATTATAGTGAAACACTACCATAGGTTATCTAGCATTACGTTTATAATCTTAACATATACTATATGTCTATTAGTATTTATATATTGTTTCTATCGTATTATGTATAATTTATGTATATAGTTATGTATATATTTATTTAAATGTAATATATATGATTATGTATTTGTCATATTTTATAACCATTTATGATATGTTATTTATTTTTATCTCTTGAATTGCACCACCTACTTTCTTTCTACGCAGTTTTCCTCTACTTAACGGTTGTCTGGAGGAGATAGCCCACTAGCTATAAGACCGCCTTCTGCACCAAAATCTCCATATATTTGTATTTAAAAATATGTTTGTAATGTGCAATACAGGATTTTTATTATTGTTATTATTATATACAGACGAAACTGAAGGCACAGTTCATTCGAGTCTAAAGTTGTTATTTGACAAATTAATCACTACATAGTATAAAACAAAGTCGCTTTCACTGTACCTATGTCCCTTTGTATGCTTAAATCTTTAAAATTACACAACGAATTTTGATTCGGTTTTTTTAAATAGGTAGAGTGATTCAAGAGGAAGGTTTATATGTAACATCCATTAAATAGAGGAGAAATACTGTTATTTTTGAGGTTTTTAATGTGTCGGTAATAATCGAATTCTCTCATGAGGTGGGATTTATCAAGATAATGTACAAATTTTTATATACAACGTTCACAGTTTTTCTGTATTGTATTTAGTATCAGCAATGCACCCGTGCGAAGCCGGGGCGGTTCGCTAGTTAGATATAAAGTTGGTTCAAATTACGTTTAATTCGCATCTGTTGCCTGCGATAACGTCTTCCCTTTCCGTTTTCCTTTCGAGTTGTGAAAAGAAATGTAC
The DNA here is from genome assembly GCA_001586405.1 of Phoebis sennae. Lineage (NCBI taxonomy): Eukaryota > Metazoa > Arthropoda > Insecta > Lepidoptera > Pieridae > Phoebis > Phoebis sennae. The sequence continues at coordinate 258,775 of LQNK01000366.1, read as the reverse complement.
GGGAAAATGTTATCATTTACAGAATATAAAATAATAATATTCATGATATTCCTATCGCAGATAAACAGAAATACTGGAAAAACATTGGCCATGGCTGATTTTCAATTTGTTCGCTGCCAATGTCTGTCCTATGTATATAAAGATCTTTAAAACCAATTGCGTTAGGATGTAATTATTTTAATAGATTGAGCGATTCAAGATGAAGGTTTATATGCATATATCAAGAAATTTGCGAATAAAAGACAGATGGAGTGCGCCGAAGACTCGAGTGACGCTCACAACTCGTACGTACAAGTCCTACGAAAAAGCTCTGTCTTTTTGCGAATTTTATTTTCTAGCTATAAAAATACTGTATTAAAATTTTAAGTTGCCTCAAATGCATTTTTATGATACACTATAGTGCTTTAATCTATACCAAAATTAAAATATTCATTGTTTTTTTTTTGTGCGTTCAAATGCACTTACCTCCAAAAGTAACTTATAGATTTGAAAAATCATGCAAGACACTTTTTGACACACAATGACAATTGTTGTTGGAAACTGATTATTAATAATTATAGCAAATGAAAACCCGAAATCCCCTTTTTACTGTATACTTTAAAATAGTCATATATGTTAACTTTAAACTAGGTTTAAATCTATATATATATTTTAATTCAGCTAAACCTGTTTAGTCTTTGATTGGATTGAGTAACAAGTTAACAATTTTCAGATTTTTTAAATTTTAAAGTGATAGAATACGCAAATCCGAACAGAATAACAAAACGCAAACCCAAGCAGTCCACGACTATTTAAACATTCAATTTTAAATATGAAATTCCCATTATAATGTAATTTGAAAGAACAATAACGTTGAAATATATCCGAAGCTATAATTGGATCATTAACCTCACCTACGATGTTTTTGTGGTAGTGTTGTGCGTTATATCGACAAGTCTGAAAGGAAATTTCTTATTTTTTGAGCTTTTGTTTTGGATGATGCTGTAAAATACAAAATAAAAAATACATATTATATAAGTCTACGTATACGAGACCGAACAGATCTAGTTGAGTAGATATTTTTTAAGTACTGTGTCGGTAGCAAACCTTTTACTAACGAACAGTGTGATTTATTTGAATTTCTAAGGTCAAACTAAATCTGTTGGGATTTATTGATTAAACATACTCTGATTTTACATTTCCAAAAGTTTATAGTTACCGTGGCTTTGAAATTACCTGAAAACAGCTTCTTTTATAACATAATTTGAAGTATTGTTTTTTATAAGCATTAATCACATTATTTAATTCTTGGATTTTGTGACACTCGAGACAGTCTGTAGTCAAAATAACTGATGACTGAGATGTTATTTGTGCCGCAAAAAAAACAAATAATATCGATACATCATTGTCCCATCACAAAATGTTTATCGATAAAGAGCCAATTAGTTGCTAAGACTGCTCTGATATTAGCTCGAGAGGATTGAGTCCTTCAGTAGTAACATAGATATAGCTTTTTAGATGGTTCTTAATTAAATTGAAGTATTATAAAATGCACTAGGAATATTTCTTATAATAAACCCTAACACATATCTTTTTAAATCTGTTTTTGCAATCATATGTGCGTACCATTTTAAATTGCAATTAAAATACATTTAATGGAATAGGGAAGCTATAAAATCTATCGATATCATTGTCCCATCTCTAAATGTTTATCGATAAAGAGCCAATTAGTGGGGGCGGGTCTGATATTAGCCGGAGAGGATTCCTCGAAGGAACGCAAAGGTATTTGCTCTGATGAATCCAAATCGCGCATCCAATCCTCGAATGAGATTGTAAGCTCAAAGGGATAGGAGCGTCTTTAAGTTGGTAAATATTAGGTCTTATAGAAAAACCATAATTTATTAAAGAAAATATAAAGTATTTACTTAAGCCTATAAATTTTTGTGTTGTTGAGTATTCTTAAAACGAAACCCAGGGCTAGATTCATTGCCCTGAGTTTCGTTTTAAGAATATAATAATTAATAATTATTTATTGACAGTTATTCAAATACACTTCCATTGGCGGACTTCATCATATAAATATATCCTCGTATTTCACCTTAATCATTATGGTCGCCTTTCCTACTGATATTCTTTACTCTCTATATATTATCCCATTTCTACCCGTGGACCGACAGGCGTTAATTATTCTCCTGCATAACATCTTCAGCAATAAAAGAGTGGAAACCAGGCATGCACGATTGAGCCAAGCTCGCACCGTTATAATTACCACCCCCTAGCAAAAGATCTACGTGAAGTAGTATTGCATTTATTTCGTACGGTTAACGGGGGCCCGCTGGCCTACATTTCCATCCCATTCCTCTCCCTTCCTGTCTTTCTTTTCTACCAATTTCCTATCTTAAGTCCTCTCCTTATCCCCTCCCATTTCTTCAAGCCTCCAAGGCAACTGCGACAGTTTTTTTTTATTGATAGGTCTAAAATTGATTGAACTAAACTTACACCTAGTTAGATACATGAATGTATATATAGAACAAATGATTGGCAAACAATGGTGCACTGTTCTTCTACGGAGTAGACACAGCATGCAGTTGTTGTAGATAGGCATAAGCTGCGGTCAATCACTTAACACCAGGTAAACCGCATGCTTTGCTTGCCTGATTTAATTTCATTTCATTTTCATAAAAAAATATATATTACTAGCCGATTCACGCAGCTTCGCTCCCGTAGCATAATGTTATATATAAAGCCTCAAAATATGTATGTTACTCGTGGATAATGTAGCTTTCGAATGGTGAAAGAATTTTTAAAATCGTTCCAATATTTTTTGAGCCTATTCATGACAACCAAACAAACAAATAAACAATTAAACGAAGTTTTCCTCTTTATAATATTAGTGTAGATTTAAGTAACTTAAATTAAAATATCTTTTAAAATAACAGTCACATCTAGTACCTATTATCCCTGAACACTTATACGAGCAGTTTAGCAGATAGTAGAGGGTATTAATGCTGTTATCTTTGCACTAATTGTTTATTATTAACTCATATTACAAAAGATTTTCATTCTAGAGTCCCGTTTTCCCGAGTGGGAAATGGAATATGTTTTTATAAGCTTTATTTTAATCTTTAGAAATCAACAGAAACCTGGAATATATTAAGATTTTACAATAAATAATGTTGACATGTCCGCATTAATCAGGCATGCAAGTATTATAATTTAAACATGTTGAACAGGGAGTCAAGTTTGCATTATTTATAATTTTTATTTAATGAGTTATGAATACTAATAAATGTCATGTTTAGATTTTAATTCAAGATAACGCATTTTCTATACAAATATAGGACTCGATTGGCTACAGCCATAGGTCTATTGCACCGGAGAATGTGGGTTCGATCCCCACGAGTAGAAAATTATGATGTGATGAATATTGTAATTTTCTACTGTCTGGGTGTGAATTTATCTATAGTATGTATGTATTTATAAAAAAAAGTATGTCTCAGTATGTCTATCAGTTCCCTAGTTTCCACAGTACAAATTTTGCTTAGTTTGGGATTTGATGGCATTGTGTTAAATGTCCAGGAATATTTATTTATTTATTTATAGAATCTAATGCTTACAATACCGAGCGTTTAGCTTTAGTTACAATGCAAGGAAAACTACTGGACCGATTTTAAAAATTTTCTCACCATCCGAAAGCTATATTATCCACGAGTAACATTGCCTATATTTTATAGCCTTTATACTTATATAACCTTATGCTACGGGACCAATACATCAAGCAATTACACAAAAGTTCCAACATTTCAAATTCAGAGTTTCACATACAATACATCGTCACAATTTATACACCGCTATATTGCATACAATTCTTACAATTTTAAAAACAATATCCCACCATGTCAAGCCTCGTAAATCGAGTGAATGAAATTGCTCAGAGCCAACAATATTGTGACCGAATGGAAACTATTATTCATGAAATGCTAACTTTACTGTATTGAAGTCAACTACACTTTAAAGTCCCTTGTTTTAAGTATTTAATCATTGTGACAGAACATGCATGATTAATTATGATAAATATGGATTAAAATTATACAATATGGCCGTTGCACATTTTTTACATGTTAGAGAGTATAGGTCAATTCACTTAACATTCAATATTATAATAAATTGTAGTGCCTTGCAAAGAGCCGAGCCTTTTAAAAGCCGAGGATTTCACGATTGGTCCAAGCTCGCACTGGTGAAATTACCATGCCCAGCAGAAGTAAAGCTGCATTGTACTGCGTTTCGTAGTGAGCCGGGGCCCAGAGACCTGTACTCCTATCCCATGCCACTTCCATCCTGTTCTTCTCATTTCCCCATTTTCCATCATAAATCCTCTCCTTATCCCCTGCCCTTCCTTCAAGCCGGCAAGGCATCTGCGACGCTTTGATGTTGTGAGTGTTCTAAGCTTCGTTTGGTCACCTAACATCGGGTGAACTGTATGCTACGCTCGCCAGCTGTATCATAAAATAAAAAGCCAACTATTCATTCATTATTTCATACAATATTCATGAAATTCTAACTTTACTGTAACTGTATTGACGCTGATGAAATTTTTAGTTCCTTGTTAGTTTAGTGCTGTTTGCGGATGCGAACTGGTAGTATATTGCATATTTTCATGCAAACAAGAGTTTTTATTAATCGCTGCCCAACTGTTATATCAGAAATGTAACTTATGAATTGATAATAATAAAATCAGAAAATTGATACATAACAAATTTCAAAACAATACTTCTATTTTCAGGTAAGGTAAAAAATAGTTTTGTTTGGGTTTCTTTTATAAATTATGCACAATAAAATTGTGAAAAAATTAAATATTCAACATATGAATGGATGATGATGGAATACCGATACGAGTTTCTTAATATCCGGAATAAAATAACACCCATAGTCTTTGCACCGACGCGGTATAAAATATGGGAAGCAATTGCATACCTACTTAAGAAATCCTTCCATGATAATACTCGAATATTCGTTAAGCCTGGCGTCCAATTAACGGTGTCTACAGTTGGCTGTGTGTCCGGACTTGCATTGGATGTGGATTTAATGACATTTAGGGACTTTGTTACGTCCCAGTGCTAGGAAGAAAGCGCTTGGCGTTTCTTCCTAGTACTTGGCGAAAACGTTTCAGTAACTTCAAAAACATGGAAACCTTTGGCATAGTGTTAAAATCATACAGTGGTTGCACAATCTTTGATGTGTGCAACATGATTTTTACTTTCCAGTGTGTACAGAATATGTATAGTAAAATATACATATTCTGTGCACAGTGGAAAGTAAAAATCATGGTTTTTAAAAGAGAGAGTGACTGTTCATGTCACAGATGCTCAGAGGCATTTATTTCTATCCCATTCCTCTCCCAACCTATTCTACTTCTGATCCACTCTCTTCTTCCATGCCGGCAAGGGGACACTTTGATGTTGTATATGTCCATGGACTGCGGTCGGTCACTTAACATCAGGAGAACCGCATGCTCCGTTTGCTTTAGCATAAAAATATCTACGTAATAAGGGTATTTACCCCGATTATTTACCCTCGGGAAAAGGAATGTGGCCAGACCACAAAAACGGTGGAAGGACGACATAGAAGAGACAGTTGGGAAAGACTGGATGAAATTGGCACAAAATAGAAAAAACTGGAATGAACCCTACGAAGGGGTTCCTATCATATATTATATCTTCAAATAGAAAATAATTAACGTTAGGATATATAATTACTATATAAACTATTAGATTCAAGAAAAAAAAACTTTGTAAATTTATAGGAAATAAAGAGGCTTTATTATTATTTAAAGGTATTTACCGACATGAGACCCCAATCCGATTAGTTTCTATCACAATTAATACCATATCGCTGCTCGCATCACTTTGAGACCTCTGTAAAGATAGCTTCAATTAAAGGAAGACTTGCACATGTTAATTGAATCGTTTGTGTACTAATGATTTGTGGTGAAGTTGATCTTATTCTGTTATCTACACTAATATTAATTATAAAGGTGACAACTATGTTTGTTTGTTTGATGGTAATGAATAGGCTTAAAAACTACTGGACCAATTTTAAAAATTCTTTAGTATGAATATGATTACATAGGGTGAAGATTTGAAGTGGGCGTTCAGGGGCAAAACCTAAACTGAGGAATATCAAAAAGTACTGAAAGAAGTCCCAAAGCTGATTTTGAGGAAAATGAAGACTGTATCGTTGGATTTTTGACAAATTTATGAGGCATGAATGATTAATTTCGCAAAACATACACATCCTGTATTATTTGACCTACTCGTTGATTCAGTTGTAAGCGCGTTAGGCGTTAAAACCAAGAGTTCCTGGGTTCGATTCCGTTCACGTCTCTAATGACGTGAAAAATATCCTCGGACAAACATTCATCTATTCGACCTCCATCGCTCATCTTCGAACTCAACTTTATCATTTGTCTATACTATTTGCCTATGAAATTTAACCAAGATAAACACACAATACTCAAGTTATCATCGACCAGAGTTTTTCATACTTACATACAAACATACATACATACATGAGACATCCCTTAGCTCGGTCAATAATACAAAACACACATATCCTATATAGTTAGTTTTACGTCCTAGATAGTTTCAGGCACGAATCATAGGGCCACTTGACATGATTTTTCCATTATTTTAAGATGTTTACACAATACGCGATAAAGGTTTATTTATAGCACATTCGGATGGAAGTTTTAGAAATGGGCTATAAAACAAATTTATGTTATCGTACGTGAAGTTTATAGAATATTTTCTACTTCTATGTAAAGCACTAGCTGAGCTCCGCGGTTTCACTCGCATATATAAAGTTTTAAATAGCTAGCGTTTCATTCGTTTGCAGGACATTCAGAACACGTTCCTAAACACGTAAATAAGAATGAAAAGGGTTGGCGAAGCTTCGTTAATTTAATATGATTTATTTATTGAACTTCATCTTTGCGTGACGTATCAGCTGGCTGGCAACGCGGGTCAATATACGATTAAGAAAGGTTGAGAGCAAAGAACGTAAATCATTTGAAAGCTAAATCAAGAGCGAGATTTTGGTAGGAGAAAGCGGGGCAAAAGATACTGTAGTGATAAAGACGGCGGCAAAAAACGTTCATGAAATAAATCATATTAAATTAACAAAGCCTCGCCGACCCATTTCATATTTTTTAGATATTTAGGTACACGTTCTGAATGTCCTGTAATCAAATGAAACGCTAGCTATGTAACACCTTATATATCCCGTTCTATAGTTCATACTACTGTATGAAATGTTGTTTATTAGTTACTACTAATAAACAGCAGTTGCTTTGTCCAATTTATCGTTCTATATTCTTTTCTTTTTAATTCAGTGCATCAGAGCCGTATCTCTGCTGATCATTCATTACAATACGTAACAGAAGCACGTCCTTCTTTTATTTCGTTCATTAGTACCCGGTGCGTGTAATACGGGCTACAAATACTTCGTAGATAAGTAATAAGAAAATGATTTAGTAC